>CM031567.1:9239706-9308704 GCA_018467065.1 Ephestia elutella | reverse complement strand
AAGTGAATATAACAATATGTATGATAGATAGAACTTGACCTTATTTATCATCTGTGAGACATTATAATTCATCTCGTTGTCGATACTGAATAGGCCTGTATATGGAACGTACAGATAATATTTGCATATTTACATACATACATAGAATCACGTCTTTATCCCTTACGGGGTAGACAGAGCCAAGAGTCGTGAGACTCGAAGGCCACGCTTAGGTATATTTAGGTACCCTAATATCAAGAAATGGAACCTGAAAGAATGTTGAAAGAATTAGATTATTATAATACGTGAATTATATCCATGCCAAGCCAGGGTCGCCAGTATTCAAATCAATTTTATTTAAGTGGCGATGTATCTGTTTCTTCTTAATCACAGGGGCTTACTCAAAAATAGTCTATTTTTATAGGTCTGCATGTGTATAGAGGAAGATGCCCCATTTATTACATTCACGAATGTAAATGAACGTTTTCGAGTTACTCGTTTACGTGAGAATATTTCTATTTATTTTATTTATGGCGCGAGCGGCGCGAGGGCGATGTGTTTAAATATCTTGAGATTTGAATATGGGCTCAACAGGAGTAACTCGGAATCCATTACGTTAATATTGGTTATCTTTTGTATAGATTGCCCTTTTGAATTTATACAGCGCAACGTAATTAATTTGTAAGAATTCCAGTTTAAGTGCAGTTCCAACTGTCGGTATATCTAAATGTAGGAGTTATGTGTTATACCTTGGTTAACTATTACTGAGCGTTGAAATATCGACAGCACTTGTAGGCACAGATATGAGAACTAAGTCGGTAGATATGAGAGGTCCCTACGTACACATTCATAAATTTAAGAATTGAGGATACTCGTTACTTAGTTGAGTATCCTCAAAGCTGTATGTGTATGTAAATGATTTTATGTTTAATTTATTGTTAGATCTTGAATAAATTCAATGAGTAATTGCAACTGAGTTTTGTAACTGTGCCAAATTGACTACAAGTTCGGATTTATGAATAAGTTTTGCAGCATCGATCTTCGAAACGGTTGTCGACGATAGGTATTACTTTTTCTTACTATTATATACTTAGGAACCTATTTATTTGTGAAAATTCAAAATTCAAAATTTCTCCACAATCTTACAATTGGTTTATAAAATAAAAAATATAAAATATTGCAACTAAGTATATAAAATTATATAAGATTGTGAGTGAAAAGCATGAAAAATTAAATACTTAATTATATCAGGAAAACTGAACTTTTAAAATTTACTATTGATTGATTTGGACATCTGTTTACCTTTATAAGTCAGTACCTACATGGTTTAGGTAAATGCGATGGTGATGCGATGCCAAACATTTCTTAAGGAACGACTCACCACTCAGAAATTCTGAGTTACAGCTCTACCTATAGGCACAAGACGTTCTTTCTGATGTCAACTTTAAAATTTACGGCAGTGAATTATCGCTTTGAGTATTCCCGACGATTACAAGCTCGCCGACGAATTTATTTACCACTTGCACAAAATGAGACAAGTATAGAAGGTAAGTCATGTACCTACACTTTACTTTTCATGAAAGGACAGGACAGAGATATTGAACTTTTGAAATCAATTTTTCTACAATCTTATTTGTATTACCTTTATTGTAAAATAGATTAAATAGTATCAACGTAGTAAAATATAAAGCAAAAATATTGTAGATAAAGAAAAATAAATAAATAGGTACTTGTAATCTACCAAATTCATTTTGTACTACATATTTTTACTTTGAGTCATTTGTATTTCGCACACATTGCAATGTAACGCCTGAAATCGGTATTTTCATGAGTTTATTAGTTTCAGAAAGACTGCGAAACAGGATGGTGACGCTTCTAAAGTGCAATGTTGAGAGAAATATCGTTTCAGACATAGACCTCTTAAATATTATGATTCAATTCGAACTATCTCTTTCGTCAGAATACTAAATTTAGGCAAGGAAATGTCGTTGAATTAACCAACTATCTACATGTAAACCTGTTAGAGACTGAAATTGATTATTTGGGAAACAGAGATTATTTACATGGATACTTTCGTAGATAGACATAGCTTGTTCCAGTTTCTGACATATGTACATCAACAGGAATCTGGCTCGTCTGCCACTTCGTAAAACATAAATATTATCGTGTAGAAGGCCGTTCTCGATCAGACTTATTTTTCCGACTGCCGACAGTTATTTCATATAAATTAATGGCGCGAGTCGTCACGGCGCAGACGCCGAGCTCTATTTATAAACTGACGAATGAGACGCGCCGAGCGCACGCGCACTCTGCTCGTCATATTCCAATTACAAATAGCTGTCATCATCTACACTCACATATCATTTCATTTTTTCTAATTCCTATAAATTTTACATGAAAATTTTCATAAGAATGTTATGAAAGACTATTAAATCAGTGCATATTATCTTTTTCAGGCATAACAACAGTGAAAGAAAAGAGAATTTTCCTGTTTCGTCGGTATGGGTGTGAGCGAGCTCGTGAAGAAACAAATTATGAATTATGATATTTTGGGCGGGCTCGAGCGTCTCTGTTCCTCTCGAGACTGCGGCCTCGGAGCGAACGAGACGCGGGGCGGCGCGCTGCGTCGCGTCGGAAGGGTTATTATATATGAATTATGATGACGCCGCAACTCCGTCGGCGGTAATATCGTTATGAATATTCCGAGCTCCAGTCGCCCATTGGTTTAAAATACATCCGCCTTTTGCTCGGGAACGCCTACGGTGGCCTTTTTTATTCCTTTATTGACATTCAGTTATGCACATTGCGAGTGGCAATGCACAAACTGTAATATTTCGCCATGGAACAGAGATAAGTCGAGCGAACTCGCGGTCGCACCGAACATTTGGGATGCAAATACGAATGACTGTCGTATGTAAACGAACTTATGCTACTCATGCGGTATAGGCAGCCGCTATGAGGCCCACTCAGACGTTTCCTGCATTATATCAATTTGCATTTCAGCAGGGGTATCTACGTGCAGGCCGGTATACAGAGCGTATCGTTTAGGCCATGTCGAGGGTCGTTTTTGTGCACAAAAGGGTTGCCTGTTGCAAAAGTTAGTTTGCATGATACATTCGGTACACGTTTTGTAAGTTAAACGAAGATCAGAATTCACAACATTTTTATATGTTACCAATAAGAACATTATCAAAATTTATACTAGTGAATTATATTCTATCAAAAACACTTTTATGTAAAATGCCGAGACCATTTTGGTTCGCACTGTTAAAAAGTTATCAGGTCTCATGTAGAGCTAAGCTTCTAACTCAACACGCCCTGACTCTAAAAGTCCTAATTTCTTGTTAGAAATGATTAAATATTTCTTATTAGTACACACTTACTAGAAGAATGAATAACGTATTTAATTTAGAAACGTACCAACTTCAATATTCTATATTCTTATTAGTTTCAAGAAGTTGCATTATCTTACAAAATAGCGTCCAAAACTTAGGCTCCTTTAAAACTAGGTATATACCCAGTCAGCTTGATCTAGTTTCCCCAGAAAAGCGTCCAAGACTAATGACAGCTCTTCAGAATACAAAGTTGTATGAATGCGAGTTACATTTCCGCGTATTGGGTAAAATGGGTTGCGTGGCCGGTGCGTGGATACCGTGGCATTCACCTTGTTGGCGGCGCGCCAGCGCTGGCCTATGCACAAATTATACAAACTACAGACAGGTAAATAATTTCACTACCGTCGCCAGCGGCCATGATGTAATACTTAACTGAAGGCTGCTGAGGCTTAGTTCCATTTCGAATGTGGGCAAACGACCAATTGCTTGATCTTGATTTACGCTATTTTCTGAGGATTTGGGTTTGTTGTGTTTGTTATTTGTGTTTGCATCTATTGGACCTGTATTGGCCTTCAGTTCAAAGTTTGTGTGGTGGGAGCGTTGCGAGTGAGGGAGTTGCCCCATGATCCAATACAATATGCAACTTTCAAACTGTCTAGGTGGAGCTGATAGATGGATTCCAGCTCAAGTTGGGATACAAATATACTAAGTTTGAAACTTGTGTGTTAGATCATGAGGTGTACCAGGATCAAAAAAAATACAGCACTTAAGTGTTTCAAATAAAGTAAGGACATCCATAGACTAAGGAATACTTTCGTCTGTATACGTACAAACGTGGGCAATTAAACTTGACTCCTCTGAGGCAGGGGGGTCAGTTTGATCTGCCCTCGACTGTACAATGTGTTGTGTAATAAACTTATGAGTTAATTTTCTGTATTGCCTTTAATTTGTGGCCATTATTTAACTAACTGATAGTTGGTTAGTAGTTATTGCCTGTAATTTAAAAATACTTTTTTTCATTCTATCCCATTTTTTACACGACTGCCCAAAAATGAGTGTTATATTACTAGGGTTCATGTATTTGTATGTTTATGAGTTATTCCACCAACCGCACAGTCATCACGCTAAGATGAAAAAGAATTCCACCAAAGTAACTTGAGATAGGTCAGGACATTTTATTCGACCTCGTTAAGTTCTAACTAGAATTGTGGTATAAGTGTAATTCTAATAAGAAATTGTACCTGATAAAAAGAGTGTAATTTTGAGTATGATTAACGTTCGGCGATACAATTCGTATTAGAACGACAAAAAAGTGAAATAACAAGAAACAAACCCTTTATGATTTAAAAGAGTTTGTTTCTCGTCTCGTCACCATAGATGACCTTTACCTTAGACCTTTTGATTTTCAACTTAGATGTTATTTTACATGAGCTTCAGAAGGATGAGGCCTGAGATTATAAAAAATCTGACAAAGGTGTTGCCAGAAAGTATACTAATTTAGAGTATGCTTGTAATTAATGTCTTTATTGTGATAGGTAGTGTCTGCCGGCAAGTTGCAGTGATCATGGAGCAGGTTGTACTGTTGCCCTGATATGGCCGGCGCGTGCGCAATGTGCAAGTTTGTTGCGGGAGGTGTTCGCAAAGTGGCCGATTTTGTTTATTTCTTTACTATTTATTTAGGTAATTTATTTGTGCCTGTACGTTTAAAATAATAGAAAAAACAGGCCTATACAGAGAAGTACCATTTTTGTAAAGTTAATAAAGTACTTATTTATAAAAAAAGCTGTGATTACTACTTTGTTAGTTAGAATATATTACTTACTTACTACTGCGGCGCAGCGACCCGAAGTGGATCTTGGCCTCCGACACGAGATGACGCCATTTTTTGCGGTCTTGCACCAATTCTCGCCAGTTTTCCGCTCTGAGGCTCTGTAGGTCTTTCAGAACCTCATCGCTCCAGCGGTACCTAGAGCGCCAGACTGGTCGACGGTCCCGCGGTCGACCCTCGTATGCTCTTTTGACGGCACGATCCTCTTTCATTCTCTCCAGTCCGAGCCAGCGGAGTCTGGCTGCTTTGACTTCTCTGATGATGTTTGGTTCGGACACTAGATCTTCAATTTCAAGGTTCTTTCTAGCTCTCCACTTTCCATCCTGATCTTTTATAGGTCCCAGAATTTTCCGGAGAATCTTCCGCTCCGCCACTAGCAGCTTGCTTTCTTCCTTCAGAGTTAGTGTCCAGGCCTCGCACCCGTCGTAAATCAAGATTGGTCTGATAACCGTCTTGTAGACGCAAATCTTGGTTCTTGATTTTTTTGAATATATTAAGGTAGGTTATGTTGATTCCTTTCTTCGACATTTTATCGTTTGTTATACATATATCATATTCCCCCTTACAAAGACATTTTTTACATCGTGCGTAACTTAAACATTTAAATAAATTGTTGCCAATTTAATATTCCATTTGCCGCAGGTAATTTTACGCGGCAAGTGTTCGGAACGATTCAACTAGGGCGCAGCTCTGTCGGAAGTTAGCAAATTATCACTCGCTCGTAAAATTAACGCTTCTTATCGACCCACAGATGATTTCAGAATTGAACTCCTCGTACAAAATTGTACATTTCGGTTCACGAACAAAGATCAAAGTCGGTCGGCATCGCGCTCGACACAACGAAACTTATTTAAAAGGTAACAAAATGTTTTCAATTTTATTGCTGATTTTATGTTGAATTCTTTAAACATGTACGGTAGGGTGCGTGCTTTGGCGCGTATGTGCTCATACACACACCTACTCCCACCGCTTTTGGTTACAGGAGAAGCTTCCTTACCTTTTAGTTATTAAGGTTCAAGACAATTTTCTTGACTCGGAGAATCTGAAATTTGCCTGCTGGAAGTGGCAGTTCCAAGATAAGATCTCACGATGCCGCAATAAAAAGCGCTCGTACTCGTCCGTTGTGTAATGTGCATTCAAATTGCATTGTGCGAGAACTAATTCGCCTTAGGCCGATTCGCATGTTACGATAAACACATGTTCCGATTACGCTAATGTCGACCAAGCTGATTACCAGCGCTATGCCGTCCTGTATAACAGTCTATTCTAAATGACTTTGGCTATAATTTGACTACGAAATAGCCAAAATAAACGGTCTAATAGAGTTTATAGCTCGCTAATGAGGCAGATATTATACACGAAAGGCCACGGTACGACAGTAATTGCTGTGTTTAACAAATCATTTACTTATAGCTCGTTTAATATATCTTTACTTAACTATATAACATAACAGCAGAGATTTTTTTGTACTTACCTGTATATAAAATTATTATTGCACTTCATCTATTGTAAAATTCTCACGGGATCAAAACCCAAAAAAATATGATAATGAGCAATGATATTATATCATATAACAAACCCGTAACATGTGTATAAGCGTTTCATTTACATTAATATTTGTAACAACAACAACGTCCTGATGGTGTCTAACCTAATAGAGTCTCTAACTTGCGACCTCTCTATTGGAAAAAAAAATAATCTCTTTTAGTAGTAAAATCCACATTATAGAAAAGTGGACTATATATGTTAAAATAATAGTACTTAAGATAACCTATGCGAATGTTATTGTGCTTTAGAAGGCGCTCGGGGAGAGAAATACGTGGCGGACGAGATAAGAGTATGACAAAAGCTATTGTTCTGTAGACCAATTACTCGTGGCCCGCGAATTACCTAAGCCTCATATATAAATTAACTGGCGGCATACAGCGGAAAGATTTCTCTAGTTATACGCCAACACAACAATTATTCGTAAATCACTTTACTATATGTTGAAATTTACGAGAATTTGTTGGCAGATGCGCCGAAGAAGACTCTAACGCTTCCGTTCCTTCATGCGAAATGTAGCTGATGGGTGCTGTGTTAAGGTTTATTTTGATATGTACTTTGAATGAATGGTACGGAACACAAAATTCCGTAGTAAACGCGAATATGCATGGCGATTTCGTGATGAATATTCATTTCCTACGGGGCATGAAATTTATTGTGTTTTACATTTATATTCAACTCAGCTGTCTTATGTAACGGTAGCGGCGCGGGATTAGCAAATTGTGAACGTTCACATTACAGTGTGTCGCACAGCACTCGCATCGCACGACTCGCAATCGTGAGCGAGCAATTTTAACCGTCCTTAATATAAATTAATGAAAACTCTGCGTGACTTTCTAATGATGTGCGCACATCGGTACCGTTGTTAAATGAGAGTAATGAAATTATTTGCTCGTGAATATATTAAACTTTGCTTTATTAGTCAGATAGCGTAGCAATGTTGCTGCATTGTAGCTCCGTAGGTTTGCTACGCGCGCGTAGCGCTTATGTTTTCGTTGCAAAGTTGTGTAACAATAGGCGCAGGGCAGGTGCCCGAATTATTTGACATTTGAAATAAAATTTGGGACGGGCGTAGTTAGTCATCGGCAATCGAACTGTGCGATCGACACACTTGGCACCTGTCGAATATTTAGCGCATAAATCCATAGCAACGGCTCGATCAAGCCGTCGGCTGATGGATTCTGCGCTATATTTAATCAACGCGGGCGCGACACGCCGCCGCATTGTTCTCCCGATTGGATTGCTGAAGCGTCTATCGAAACTTATTTTATGAGGCGTCGATGGAGTTTCTATATCGAAAACACGAATAATTACACTGGGACTAACCTCATTTTGTTTGAAGTGCTGTGAAGCTTAGAAGGTGTATTTATAAATCTAAGTCCTGGAGAAATGTAGAGTCACAGGATTTCTCACACCTTTTCTCACATTTTCAGGCGTTATTATTGTTGGTCTACACAAATACTTACGCTGCTCCTACCAAGAAGCTTAGTACTTAGGTACAACAACGTTCATCTGCCCTGGGCTCGCATATTTGCTGCTACGCTACGGTGTAATTAGATCACATACGCTTGATACGTCGGTTATGGTACTTTGAATCAAATGAAGTCTGCCAGACCTTGCAACAGTATAGTTACTTTAATCAGCCTGAAATAAATAGATCGCAGGTAATTTAAATTGTAACTTTAGTAACAAGTTTGCTGGGCGCTAGTCGCGGCGCGGGCGGCGTTCGTGATTGCAGTGGCCGCGTCAAACAATTGATTAGTCGCATAAACTCGGTTTGGCGCGCGCTAACGATGCATCATCCCGACTGATAATTAAATTGTAAATTAGCTAAGCCGATGCTAGCTCGCTGCCGGCCGCGACCGCAGCGCGGCGCGGTTTGCTGTTTGTTAATACACTTTACAATAAAATTAATTCCATGTCAGGTGATTCTGTTTGTATTTATTGGGTATTTAGATCCCTCGATGTTGGTGCCGGTTATGCATAAATTTTATTTATTTAAATAAAACTATTGAGAAAAGTATATATACTATACCTAGCCTACCTACTTAAATTTTTACAAAAGAACAAAAAGTTAAAAATAATTCATTATAGGATAAAAATATAATAAGAAACCAACCAAAATATCTTTTAAAAAACGGAATGACAGTCGTATTTTCCAAAAACGTTAACTAAATTTTAAAATAACATACGTTCAACCGTCCCATCCCGCGTTGATTGCGAAAAATTCAATCTTGTTTCATGGAAATTTAATTTAACATACAAAATGAAAAGCCCTCGTTGGATATGAATCGACGTGACTGCTCGCCTGTTTGCGGACGCGATAGTGCCGTGTGTGCATATTGTAATCAATTGTCGAATTGCATCAATTTGTGCTTGCAATTTGCAATTTTGATGCGAAATTCATCAATACGCTAGTATTAAACGCGTTGACAGTTTATTTTGCCTATTCACTGCAAAATATATGCGATAGATGTTTGTTGAAACAAATTAATGTGGCGATTTGTATTAATGTCATTTATAGTTAAATTTATTATCAGTATTTTCTATATTTTGTTAATCATTCTGACGTATTACATTATGTTGACTTGATATATACCTAGAACAATTAAAACGATGATGTTGCTTATTTATCAAATTCGCATTTGTATAATTACGACGTCTCTTATGTGCGACTTAACTCGAATATGATGTCATTATGATGACAAGATAGTTTTAAATATATTTCGATAAGATTTTTACAATCTTTACAAACAAACTTACTTAACTACTTACTTAACTTACTTTTCTTTAGTTTTTTAAAAACTATCTGAAGTAAAAAAATGTTTCTATTTAAATTCATATTGTCAATAAATCAATGGAACTGTTTTCAGTAGGTAAACTTTATTCAAATTGATAGATTTTCGATATAGCAATATGGTGACCCAAAATTTTGTTTTTGAAGATTGAAGATGTATTGAAGTCCTTATAAATTTGTATAGTTTATAAATACTTACTTACTTCATTCTATAGTTTCGGCCCGCAGCTCGTAGTGGCGAAATGGTTGCAGTGACTGCGTCACCCGCGCGTGCGCCGCACATAAAATATATTAATAGGAGTTCGTCGCACCTATCTCAGCAGAATCGCATGCCGATGCCTTGTCAATAATCGCTAATAGATATTTCAGAAGACAATGCAATCGTCTAAGTATAGCTTCGTGACTAACGTCCTGTCAAACGCCGTGCGGCTACACGCGTGCTTTACTCTGTTAATCTTATTATGGCGGGATAATTTATTTAAGATGGTACCTCTTTGACAGATTACGTTTGATTTCGCCGTCCACGACGTCTCCAGACGTCCAGTCTTTAACGAAGCTATAAATTTGATTAGTGAAGGCACCGCGTTTATTGAAACGATGTTGCAATTAAGATCGGGACTGCATTCTGTTTTAAATAGTTTTATTTTTTGTTGTCGTCGTCATTCGAATGAATAGGACAAAATTGACTCATAATATAGTTTTGTGTTTTGTCTTTCGTCCATTAGTAAAAAATGACAAACGCATTTGTCACAGCTATCTATATTTATCTTGAGATAAGTTTAATAGCACAAGATGGTCGAAAAAATTCCGCATAGGTCCCATGTGCCGGCAGGCGTCGGAAGTCGTAACTCACAGTTATGATGCGAACGACACCAGTTTCATAAACATTGTTTTTCTTCGCTTCGCCCCCAATATTTATATTTATCAATCCATCTACACATTTATTTATAGTCGAAAATAGCGAGCATCCGAGGGTGCCCAGGGGCGCACAGTCATTACGATTTATTGTTTTCTCTGGCCATACTTTTGGGTCCGTTATAATACCGGATTTTAAGATATTTCTATCCAATGTTGAATTTAATGGCATTTGTGTTTTTCTTTCCAGATAGAGTGAAATTTGGTAATTGTAAGTCATTTTTGACGTCAATAAATAACTTTAATCAATCTTTGTATCCTAGGTGTGTATTTACTAATAAATTTTAGAGGAGACTAAAAATGACAAAAACTGCAAAAGAAATTTGTGATGCAGGTAATTAGATACAGGTACTTATCTACTTAATTTAATTATCTATGATGATTGACGAGCACTTGCAACAAGTGCCAGTATGTTAATTGCCAATAGCACACCAATTGTATTTTGGATCGTGTCGTGGGTGAGTGGGAGTGTTGCTAGATGATTTCAAACTCACAAGTGTCTACTAGATATAAGTCTCCTCTTTTTTTCTAGGATAATTGCTCCAGGCCCAAAAACCCTATATTTTTGGTAGACATCAACAGTGAAATAAAGTTTTCCATGATTTCTAAAATTATTAATTATAACATTCATAAAATCAATGAAAAAAGTTGAATATCGTATTACGTAAGAAATAAACTAACTTTACAGGATATTTATTTATTTATTTAGGTTATTTACTTACGTTCTTTCTATTTTTAATGCTATTCTGTCTTACTAACATCTTTTAAATATTTTTACATAGGGTGCGTGCAGTGGGATAATATTTTTACACATGATTTTTGTACATCTAATAATTCATGACTAAAATCCAAAATAAATCATTAAGATTATTAGTGCCCCTCGCATCTGCAGCGCGCGCGCCGATGCATCGCACACGACCTCGGTTCGGCGAACTTTATAAGCTAAAAGTCAGACTTAATTATGCAAAATAAGTAAATAAATACCTTTCCTCGTATTTGCCCTTGCAAAATACTAAGTGAGCCTACAGGTTTGTTTGTTTTGTGTTAGTACATATATGCACTCAGTGAGTGTCTCAGTGGTCGATTTTCATAAGGTTTTCAACAGTCCACAGAATGATTCCTAAAGTTTAGAAGCCAGAGGCCAAATGTACGAGTAGCATCAAATACTTACCTATAAGAATTTAAAGTGCAGCGATCTAGAAATCCCATGGGTGATGTGAAAGCAATATTGTTTAGAATGGGTCTATTTTCGTAGAATATAAACAATCTCCGGAAACGCAAATTCATAGGTGTCAAAAATCCTATTTGACTCGTGCTGCACCTCACTGCAAGTAGCGGATAGCATAGTCAAGATGTTTTGATACTTTTAATATATTTTGTAGGGAATGGATCTTACTATTTTCCTATAGATGTTTTATTATTTGGTATTAGGTATTTAATTTTCAGAAAATACTTTAGAATCTTCTTCTTCGTCCACCCCTTCTCCCAATTTTATTTGGGGTCTGGTTTCCTCGTACATCTGCGACAGAGATGTCTACTCCGACCATGTGGCTAGTGGTCTGCCTTAGGTTTTTCAGGGAAATTGAGGACCTTCTTTATGGGGTTATTATCATTGCACCTCATAACATGCCCATACTAGCGCAGATGGCCTTCTTTAGGGTTTTGGTTTACATAATGGAATCCTTTAAAGTAGTTTTCTTATCCTTTAAAGAACTTTAAAGGATCCCTGTATGTACTCGTAGAAGTTACATACTTTAGTATACAAAACTTAAAGTAAGTGTAGTTATAATTTCTTGCTAATCCAGTTAAACAGCATATTTATTCCACTGATAACTTAGAAAAGTTTTTACAGTCTTGATATTATTTTACGAGGTGTTAATAATTGCGGCATAATTTTCCGAGTATCAAGATACACCGTTCGTAAAATAATACGGCAGCAGTCTTCTCAATACTTGACATATTTATGTACACAGAAGGTGCGCTGCACAGGGACATATGGCGCGGCAATTTATGAACCCGAGGACCCATTACCATTTTAAATATTATTTTTAGGGAATTCCGTGTCAGATCTCACTCGTCGGCGGTATATTAAGAGATGTGATCCTCTGATTAAGTCCCTGATATTTGTGAAGTAAGGATTTTCTGTTAATTAAGGGAGCGTAATGTGGGGCAACGCTCGTTAACTTATACATTCTCTATGATCATAACTTCTTAGAATAGACAAAGATCTTTTTAATGACACTGTTTTTTTATGTTTTTTAACTTCAGTAAAAGTTATACAAGTGACCGTAATAGTTATGTAAATCAATTTCCTTTTCATTTCGTAGCACGAAGTACCAGAAAAAGTATTCGAAAATAAATAAAACCCGACATGGTACGCGATTGCATGACTATTCAATTGAAATCGGAGTCGTATTGTCTTTGTTTCTTGTACCTAAACTAATAACTGCAAGTCTCTATGATTTGGATGTTTGTACAATCAATGTTTGTTTTGTAAGTACATACATCAATAATACAACATTTGCTAGGTGCTAAAGTTAATTTATTTTCTAACTTTCAAACCAGTTTGATTATAAGTTCGGGGTAATTAACAGTTTAGCAGAACTATGAATGGTTCAGTTGTTAAGTCGTGTAAACCAAACAGGGCTGGGTCAACCACGCCATTAAAGTTTATGAAACGGAAGCCGTCAACTCGCCATGTGCCGCCGCTCTTCGATCTGTCAGTATCAACATCGACGCGTGCGCAGACCTCATGGCTCCATTCACCCCTGAAAAACAATTTCAACCTTAATTTTACTGACACAAAGATGGATTTAAAACGTCTATGAGTGATGTTTTAATGGTTGGAGGTTAAATATGAGGGGTTTCGAAGCCAATTGTGGTTGAAATTAAACAAGCTATTTTGTTTAGAAAGGTTGACTAAAGTTAACAGTCTCGTATTTTTTTTCTGAATCTGAACATAGGTATAATGAAAAATAATACCATACAAAATATTCTCTTGTTAAAGATTTTCATTTATTTGTTTTAGCTTTGGATCTTACATCTCAATTTTTATTTTATCTAATAAAAACAATGATATCATTTTTTGTTTTCTTTTGGATCATAAAATACTGAATTCATTCAGAGCAGCTGCACTTGGAATTTCCAAAGTTTTCATTTAAAACGATTGTCAACCATGGCAAATTTGTGAAAATGCGATCGTTGTCTACAACTGTAAGTGAGCTCATGCTGTGATAAAAACAAAGGTCATTGATTTATAAGAAATCTCTTTAATAAGAAATTGGATAGCCTCGTTATTTTCTTTATTGTCGGTGGGTAGGAACGGTATTGTCCCGATTGGAAGTGGCCCAGTCAGTGCGCAGTGGATCGTGACGTAGCACCGGACACTGCGGTGGATTCTGATACCTAGCTCATCATTGTACACTCGCTGAGTAAATTCATTATGTTATCTCGCTGAGTAAATACATTATATCCTATGAAAACACTAATAAATTAAACACATTCATATTTTGTTTTTTTGTTTTAGTAAGTATAATTATCATAACGCATTGCAATGATGACTCAAAATGTTTTGCAACAAATAATTCTTCGGACAAAAGCACAAACATCTTTTTGTCAGACACTTTGTATAAGTAACTGTCAAATTGATACGAATAAATGTCGTAAATAAAAAATATATTTTCGAGTCGTTTATCTCAGACCTGTTATGTAGAGATGTCTTCATTAAATAAATTACAAAAAATATCTGATATCTAATTCTGTGGTTTCTGGTACTTAATAAAAAAATACCGCTATGTATTTAGGAATCAATAGATATGGTTACTAATTTAATTGTAATTAAAATTTTGTTTCTTAAAATATTTCCTACGTAATTGTACAGAGCGAATAATAAATGTAGATTCAGTATCAACGGAAATATCAAATTCGCTACCATTACATACACACAAAGGTTAAACTTTTATTGAACTCAAAAGTAATTTAAAATATTATCAGGGTTTTGGTACACATTTGACTTGTTTATCTGGTCCTAGAGCAAAATGAAGAAATAAGGAATTATGAATCAAAGACAATTAGATTAAGTAAGTAATTGTACTCTTTATAAATACATACATAGAATTACGTCTTTATTCCTTACGGGGTAGACAGAGCCATTTTATAAATAAATATTTCATAATTAAACTCTTTATAGCGCCCAACATTATGAACAAAACTTGAACCTGTGTATACTCGTAGAGTCTTGTTATTGTAGCTATCTATTTGCACAACTCCCACACGCGTATCAAATTCCTAAAACCTTTTGATAGAGGTTGTGATAGAGCGCTGAACATCGCCGATCTAAGGGAAATATAAATGCTGTCCAAAGGCGAATATGCGGCAATCCCTCACACAAGTGGGTAAGACGCCTTGAATTTTTAATGTTACACTCAGACCGCTGCAAACCGTAACAGTTTTCTTGTCATTGGTAGAGTGGAGATGTGAAATAAATTTTGCAGAGTGGCCCCATCTTTTCGTCTCACATTAATGTTTAATGTCACAGGGTACACTTCATACGTGGCGTGTCTAATGCAATTTGTGTACAAAGTATGACGCTTTTACTTTGAGATCGTCCCACTCATTTTCAATGTATTAGCACGAATCCGATAAACGCAACTACCTACCTTGAATAATTTAAATTCAATAAAAACAGCAGAAATTAACTTGTGTTCACCTTGGAACAATGAATTAACTTCCTCGTAGCGGCCGATAATAATGACAAGACTAAAACAATAACGTTTGTATTAGTTTTTATTTTTCGCGTCAGTCGAAGGTCGTTTTAACAATACGCAAAACAAAGTGCGATTCGGCTCGCCGTATAATTTCTGTAATCCGCTCTACGTCACCGCGAGACGCTCTACAATCGATTATTGTAGTCATTTCCGTTGTTTTTATGGGGAATAATTATTGGAAAAATCAAATAGTCAAGGACCGGTAGCTTCCGCCAGGCGGGTAAGATTTTAATGAAAGAAATCAACTCATAGATAATCTGTAGACACAGTCAACTGTGACCGCTTCCTCGATAGATCTTTATTTCTTTGATAATTTGTTTTTACATTCGACGTGACGCGTTTTTTCCCGTCTCCGATGACTCGTGGTCTTATTGGTACAAATTAAAGAGACTGACAGAACAATACCAATTGTGTACAAAAATATGTTTAAAATAAAACAACATTGGTATATAGGTACATTAATGAGAAAGTCGACGATAATATTATTTTACAAAAAAATCATGCATAATTATGTAAAAATTAAATGTTCCTGTTCACGACGGCACTTAGACGGCAT
This sequence comes from Ephestia elutella, assembly GCA_018467065.1. NCBI lineage: Eukaryota > Metazoa > Arthropoda > Insecta > Lepidoptera > Pyralidae > Ephestia > Ephestia elutella. The sequence continues at coordinate 9,292,983 of CM031567.1, read as the reverse complement.
ACTGAACGGATTTGTTTTTGTATATCTTTGCTGATTTTCTACGGATCAATAAGTAAAATCTTTAAATGTAAATATAGCCGTTCAGTATATAGGATATTTTTATGTAATAAGTTGATTGAATGTAAATAAAGATACCCTTTTTCATCCTTAGACTAGCGAACTAGGCTAATATAGGTTAAATATGTACTAGTTGTTAAGTATTAAAGAGTATTTCCTTCTGTTGTTTTATTTTAGTTCATATGTTTAGGCAAACTAATCATAGAAACACTAGAAACAGATAGGTAGAGACCTGAAAAGGTCTGTTTTCACTCATTGTAGACAGCAACTGCACACGATGTTAGCGTAGCGATGAACACGGGCGCTCTGACGCCGCGCCGAATGGCAGGCGTGGTTTTATTAAAAAGGGGTGGGGGGAAAGTTCATATTTATAGTCATTTACTCCGCGCTCGCTTGGAGCCTCCCCTGAGCATCGCCGCGTGACACAACTAGTCCTAGAATGTAGCCTAGAGTAAAATACACTTTGGTTTAAGCTGCCACATGTACCTAGATCTAAGGGTTAAGAGAAAATAAATTTGAAAGCTAGAGGGGTAGGCAGGGACCGCTGGCCAGCTCATTAATTAAAAATGTATAAAAGAACGCGCGGTTTCATACACCGCACAGTTTCAATTCAGTGCTCTCCGGGATCCAGAAATAGTGAAAAGTACCTAGTGCCTGGCTAGTGACCCTGCCCTCACCCTGGGGTTTTCATAGTGAATTCAATAGTGCTTTTATTTCCACCCAGTGTTAGTTACCTACTGTAGTCCTAGTGCGACAGTATCTAGTCACACCGCACACCCAAAACGGGAGCGGTAATTAGGCCCTCCCGTACAAAGTGGTCCTATCGAAGCCGGATAAAAAAGTAGTGAATCAGTGTGAATAAATGGACAGTACAGTAGTGTTTTTTAATTTTAAAATAAATAACAGTGCATAACAGTGTCAGTATAGTATATAACAGTATTTTAAAGTGAGTTACAGTGTCAGCCAGATTGGCAAAAAGAAAGTAATCAGTCCAGTGTCAGCCAGATTGGCAAAAAGAAAGTAATCAGTACAGTGTCAGCCAGATCGGCATAAAGAAAGTAATCAGTCCAGTGTCAGCCAGATTGGCAAAAAGAAAGTAATCAGTCCAGTGTCAGCCAGATCGGCATAAAGAAAGTAATCAGTCCAGTGTCAGCCAGATTGGCATAAAGAAAGTAATCAGTCCAGTGTCAGCCAGATTGGCAAAAAGAAAGTAATCAGTCCAGTGTCAGCCAGATTGGCATAAAGAAAGTAACCAGTCCAGTGTCAGCCAGATTGGCATAAAGAAAGTAATCAGTCCAGTGTCAGCCAGATCGGCATAAAGAAAGTAATCAGTACAGTGTCAGCCAGATTGGCATAGAGAGAAAGTAACAGTCGTCTACACCTTACATTAAGGCTAACCAGTGCTAAAAGTAAATAGTAGTCCAGTTTATAGACCGATGCCTGTAAAGTAAATAAACACTACAGTCTGTGAGTTTCCCCAAGTGGCGCGATTCGAGTGTAAAGTAACGCGTTGATGTACAGTGGTCCGAAAGGTGGGGGAAGTCTCGAGTTAAGACTGTATACTGTGCCCTGTGTTTTTGAATTACACGAATACGCATAGAGACATGATGTTTATTGACTTCAAGTATTAACAGTGAGTATATAATCCAGTGTATAAACAAATAAGTGTCAAAGTAAATAAATGGACTGGCATATAGACTGTACGCGAATTTAAAGACTGATATTAGTAAACAATAGTGACTCTATAGACTGATTGCTGCTTTAAGTGACTGTTAATAGTAACCAGTGATAAAAATAATAAAGAATAGTAACTGTTAGTGCTGTTATATACTGTGAGGGCAAAATGGTGGTCACTAGAAGCCAGAAGGGTGACGAATCAGGTTCTTCTAACCCGGCGGGACCCGGAGAGCACCGGACTCATCAAGAACCTGCCGAACAAGTATTAATAGACGTTCAAGCAATACAGGGGGTACAGAATGTGCCACGTCCGCCTGTATTGGAAGCTTTTGGCAGCGTCGGGCAGCGGTATTACTGCTAACCCTACTCGCATGGAAATAGGCGAGTCAGAAGAAGAGGTCGTCTCGTCCAGGGCAACAGAATCGTCTCAGGCGTTGCTGGAAGGATCAAGGCGATCAAATACGCTGAGGCCTAACGACGTTCGGTCACGCCGATCGGCGGCCTCCCGCAAGAAGCTCCTCGCGGAGCTGGAGGCCAAAGAGAAGCTAGCCGAAAGCAGATTAAAGCAGGCCAAAGCTGAGGAGGAATTGCAAAGACTGAAGCTTCAAAAATGAGGTTAGATGACACATCTGAGGAAGAAGAAGATGATGAACTCGAGTCAGTGAGAATTCAGAATTGGATTGAAAGGACGCCATTAAGGAGTCAAGATATTGCACCGCCAATGGAAGACAAGGTTAAGGAGGTAGAGGCAGCGCCGCAGCGACAAGATGAATATGTGCGGGAGATTGTTCGGGAACCAGTGATAAAGAAATGCACTGATGGGCCTACTCGTCAATCTCAAACTAATGTGGACGTCGCGACGCTCGCTACAGCTCTGGTTCAGGCAGCAAAAGGAAGCAGAGACCCTCCAAAGTATTTGCAAGAGTTACCATTCTTCAACGGCAATAGCAGCGAGTGGCTTGGGTTTAAGGCGGCCTATGAAGACTCACATAAGTTTTTCTCAGCGAGTGAAAACGTGTCAAGAATAAGAAGAAGTTTGAAAGGCACAGCTAAAGAAGCCGTCGGGTGCCTCTTATTCAGTCAATCTGACCCAAAGAAGATTATAGAAGCATTAGAAAGAAGATTCGGTCGACCGGAGTCACTCATACATGCGGAAATAGAGAAACTGAAGCATCTGCATAAGATAAGTGACAGTCCAAGAGAGTTGTGCGTCTTTGCAGGCGCAATAGATAACATAGTGGGAACAATAGAAGCCTTAAAGAAGTCTCACTATTTGTATAATCCAGAATTAGTCCGGATAGTGATTGAGAAACTAACGCCGATACTGAGAAACAAGTGGTATGATTATGTGGCGGTCAAGACAGAAGATATTCCAGATATAAAGAAGCTGTCTAACTTTCTCAATGAAGAAGCGGACAAGTGCGGAGCATACGCATTGCCTGAAATAGTGAAGGAAGATAGAAACTTTCAAGATAGGAGAAAGAGAAAAGAACAAGCCTTCACACTGAAGAAAGAAGTTTCAGAAAAGTGCCCCGCCTGTGAGAAACAACATTACCTAACAGATTGTGAGAAGTTCAAGCAAGCTACAACCGAAGAAAGGTGGTTGATATGTAAGAAGAATAACGTCTGTTTTCGGTGTATAAGAAGCAAACACAAGAGATTCGTCTGCAAAGCTCCAGTATGTGGACAAGATGGTTGTCAAATGAGGCATCACAAACTACTACACTATCAGAAGAAGGCAGCAACGCCAGAAGCTGTGACGTCAGCGAGGAAGTCACTATGGCTACTGATCAACCGAGTTATCGACGGGCATATTTGAAGATTGTTCCCGTAGTGTTGACTGGCCCACTCACAAGCGTCGAGACATTCGCCTTGCTGGACGAAGGAAGCACCGTCACACTGATAGATGCATCCATTGCTGAAGTCATAGGAGCAGATGGGCCAAAGAAGACAATGTGGTTGCAGGGAATAAGCACAGAAGTGAGACACGAAAACAGCAAGATGCTTAGCTTCAAGATCAAAGGGAAATATGTTAAAGAAGTACATGAAGTCGAAGCGGTTCGTACGGTGGATCGTCTGAATTTCGCGTCTGACACAATAAGAAGAGAAGACATTGAAGATTGCGCTCACCTCACAGACATAGCAGAAGAAATCGTGTATGAGAGAGCGACGCCAAAGATACTTATTGGTCAGGATAATTGGCACCTGATAGTGACAAGGGAGCTACGTGTAGGGAAGAAAAATCAACCTGTCGCGTCCTACACTCAATTAGGATGGGTACTGCATGGGTGTCAGAGCTCTACTACTGACACTATCGCCTTCTGTGGAAACCTGAAGCAGATGAAAAGGGATGAAGATATGGAAGAGCTTATCAAAGAACATTTCAAGCTGGAGTCACTTGGTATAGAAGCTAAGAAGCCAAGAGAAGATCCTGAGAGAAAAGCCCTCGACATTCTAGAAGAAAAGAGTCGTCGCCTACCCGAGGGGAGATATGAGACTGGCATGCTGTGGAAGGATAAAGATTTCGTTATTCCCAACAACTATCCACAGGCTGAGAAACGGCTTCATTTATTGGAGAAAAAGCTAGACCGTGATGAGGACCTCAAGGAGAAATACAAAGATCGTATGCAGAACCTACTCAAGTCAGGGTATGCTGAACCGGCACCCGCATCTCCAAAACAAGGTAGAACATGGTACCTTCCTCACTTTCCAGTGATCAATCCAGCCAAGCCTCACAAACCACCAAGATTGGTTCACGACGCAGCAGCCAAGTTCGCCGGGATGAGCCTCAACGACATGCTTCTATCCGGGCCAGATCTACTCCAGTCCCTACCAGGGGTAATTATGAGGTTCCGTCAATATCCTTATGCAGTATCGGCGGACATCAAAGAAATGTTTATGCAGATAAAGATAAGAGAAGAAGATCGCGACACACTTCGGTTTCTATGGAGAGATGACCGGCGGGAGGGCGAACCAGATGAATTTCGCATGACATCGGTCATTTTCGGAGCAACATCGTCACCATGCACCGCTCTATATGTTAAAAACAGGAATGCAGAGGACTACCAGGAACAATACCCGCACGCAGCAGAGGCAATAAAGAAGAATCATTATATGGATGATTACTTACAAAGTTTTGTCACTATAGAAGAAGCCATAGAGACGACGAAAGCGGTTGACTATGTACATAAACAAGCAGGATTCGTGCTCAACGGTTGGACTTCGAACAAACAAGAGATACTAGTAGAAGTTGAACCCGAGAAACACTCCAATTTCAACGTGATAATCGGAGGAAAAGAAACAGAGAAAGCTCTAGGGCTTCAGTGGAACGTCCAAGAAGATTGCTTCAGCTTCAAAATCAACAGGATGAAGACACCAGAAGAAGTCATCCAGAACGAGAGAAAACCGTCCAAAAGGGAAGCACTCAGCATCATCATGGCGCTCTTCGATCCCTTGGGTTATATATCTCCGATAACCATGCCAGCAAAGAGGATTTTCCAGGACACTTGGCGATATACCATCGGTTGGGACGAACCAATTCCAGAAGAACTCTGGCCAAGATGGCAGAAGTGGATGAGAAGTCTATTCAGCATAGAAAACCTGAGGATACCGCGGTGCTACGATTACAGAGCATCGACGCGCCGTCAACTACACACCTTTGTTGACGCAAGTGAGGAAGCTTATGCAGCCGCTGTATACTGGCGCTCCGAGAACAACGATGGCAGTATAACGGTAGCATTGGCAGCCGCGAAAAGCAAGGTGACACCGCTGAAACCTATCTCCATACCACGGCTGGAGCTACAGGCAGCACTTCTGGGGGCAAGATTGGCGCATACTGTCCTGGAGGAGCATGAGTTCGAAGTGGAGAAGAAAATATATTGGAGTGATTCACGCACGGCCTTAGCGTGGATACGATCGGAACCAAGAGCCTACAAAACGTTCGTCGCTCACAGATTGGCAGAGATTGAAGATACCACTAAGAAAAATGAATGGAGGTGGCTGCCGACGAAGGAAAACGTGGCTGATGATGCGACGAGGTCCACACCCAACGAGTTTGATCATAATCATCGATGGTTCAAGGGACCAGCGTTTCTCACGTTACCAGAAGACCAATGGCCAGTAGAAGTATCAAGTGAAGTTCCTGAAGACGACATAGAAAGGAAACCACTGAGATGTCACTTGGAGAGGGAACAACAATATCCCTATCTACCACAGATAGATAGATTTTCAAAGTGGACAAGACTGATAAGAGCAACAGCCTACGTCCTGCTATTCATCCAGAAGTTGTCAACGAAGAGGGCAATGGCAACAAGGAAAAGGACCAAGAAGACAGCAGAGAAGGATCCTACCTGGGCGAGAAACAAGAAGAAAGAAGTCTCCTTGCCTAGACCTAAAAGCAGCTCGACCCATCAAAGGAAATACGAAGAATTGTCGGCATATCTACTAATGAGAGCCGAAAAGATGTGGATAGAAGCCAGCCAAGAGGATTCCTTCCGTAAAGAAAAAATCAGGGTGAGAAACGGTGAGAAACCTGCCGGAGAAGATAGATTAGCTAGTCTCAACACATATATCGACGAAGAAGGCATCTTGAGACTCCGAGGAGAGTTGCTGCAGCGAGAAACATAAGTGAAGACCAAATCAACCCTCCAGTATTAGACGGGAAGCATCGCTACACCAAGTTATACGTTCAATATGTGCACGAGAAACTCCATCACGGCGGAGTTGAGCTGGTAGTGAACGAGCTACGGCAACGAGTCTGGATAATCCGAATCAGGCCAGAAGTTCGCAGTGTCATCAAATCTTGCATCTTCTGCAGGATAAGAAGAACAAAACCATTACATCCAGTGACGGGAGATTTGCCACCTGCACGACTAGCTCATCACGCACGTCCGTTCACCTTTACTGGCCTGGACTATTTTGGGCCCATGGAAGTCACCGTTGGACGTCACAAAGAGAAGCGATATGGAGCGTTGTTCACCTGCATGACGTCGCGAGCCATTCATATCGAGATTGCTCACTCGCTCAGCACGGATTCTGCGATAGCGGCACTCCGGAGGTTCATAGCAAGAAGAGGATGTCCGAAAGAGATGTGGAGCGACAACGCCACATGCTTCAAAGGTGCAGAAAAGGAGTTAGCAGAAGCCGCCTTAGAAGGTCTACAGCATGAGGTCGTCACGCACCAGATACATTGGCGATACATCCCCCTGCTTCTCCATTCATGGGGGAGCGTGGGAAAGGATGGTGCGCGCGGTGAAAGAAGCTCTCAAGACTACGCTACACGAGAAGTACCCGTCAGATGAGACACTCGCCACTCTACTTGCAGAAGTAGAAAACACCGTGAATTCGAGACCCTTAACCCATGTCTCAGTCTCTCCTGATGAACCTGAAGCTCTTACTCCTAACCATATCCTTGTGGGTCCCAATAGTCATGTTCCTCCTCCGGGGTACTTTGGGGTGGAAGACGTCAACGCCAGACAACAATGGAGAAGAGCCCAAGCCCTAGCTGACATATTCTGGAGAAGATGGGTGCGCGAGTACCTACCCATACTGCAGCACCGGCGGGAGCCATTCAACCCGTCCAAACCACCTGAGGTCGGGGACTTCGTGGTCATCTGCGACGCCAACTTACCGAGAAACACATGGCCGAAGGGGAGGATCGTGCGAGTCTACCCAGGTGCCGACGGAGAAGTGCGAGTCGTCGACGTCCAGGTTGGAGGCGGCCGGGTGTTACAACGTCCAACCAAGAAGATCGTCGTGATCCCAGAGGTATCGCCGGGCGGCGACGGCGGGAGAAATGTTCACGACGGCACTTAGACGGCATACTGAACGGATTTGTTTTTGTATATCTTTGCTGATTTTCTACGGATCAATAAGTAAAATCTTTAAATGTAAATATAGCCGTTCAGTATATAGGATATTTTTATGTAATAAGTTGATTGAATGTAAATAAAGATACCCTTTTTCATCCTTAGACTAGCGAACTAGGCTAATATAGGTTAAATATGTACTAGTTGTTAAGTATTAAAGAGTATTTCCTTCTGTTGTTTTATTTTAGTTCATATGTTTAGGCAAACTAATCATAGAAACACTAGAAACAGATAGGTAGAGACCTGAAAAGGTCTGTTTTCACTCATTGTAGACAGCAACTGCACACGATGTTAGCGTAGCGATGAACACGGGCGCTCTGACGCCGCGCCGAATGGCAGGCGTGGTTTTATTAAAAAGGGGTGGGGGGAAAGTTCATATTTATAGTCATTTACTCCGCGCTCGCTTGGAGCCTCCCCTGAGCATCGCCGCGTGACACAACTAGTCCTAGAATGTAGCCTAGAGTAAAATACACTTTGGTTTAAGCTGCCACATGTACCTAGATCTAAGGGTTAAGAGAAAATAAATTTGAAAGCTAGAGGGGTAGGCAGGGACCGCTGGCCAGCTCATTAATTAAAAATGTATAAAAGAACGCGCGGTTTCATACACCGCACAGTTTCAATTCAGTGCTCTCCGGGATCCAGAAATAGTGAAAAGTACCTAGTGCCTGGCTAGTGACCCTGCCCTCACCCTGGGGTTTTCATAGTGAATTCAATAGTGCTTTTATTTCCACCCAGTGTTAGTTACCTACTGTAGTCCTAGTGCGACAGTATCTAGTCACACCGCACACCCAAAACGGGAGCGGTAATTAGGCCCTCCCGTACAGTTCCTTATATACATATAAAATCCGAATAGCAGAACGACTATTTGTATTTAGATGTGCGAAATATTTATTATCTCTTCAAGCAATGAATGACTAATCAGTTATTTGTATAGGTACTCAAAGAGAAGGTGTAAGGAAGCGATGTCTAAAACCTTTAAAACAAAAACCTGAAGAACAATAATGTGACACATACTCTGACAAGATCGCACCTAAAAAGATTCAGTTGTCCTGTACAAATGAGTGCCGAGTTGCATATCTATTTTCTGTATTTTAGATATATTATGCTGTTGATCAGCATGGTGGCTAGATGCCGGTGTCGCACCTGTCTGCTCCGATGAAAGCACCGGTGTTTTAATTATTAACGATCTTTTTTATACTGTTTAATATTGCGACTTTGGGAAGTAGATCACCTCGTTGATTACGAGATTCTTTTTGTTATAGTTTTTAAACAATAATGCAGTGAAGCGTCAAGTATTTTTTCTCCAATCCGTTATTTTATGGTAATTAATCATAAATACTTAAAACGTTGTCACTATGCGGAAGTTACATGCACTTCGTTACAAATAATTTTGTGTGATTCTGCCACCGGTTTGTGTAAATTTTAGCCTACTACTGATATTCACTCACAAGTAACAGCCCACCATACTCGTCGCCGATTCTTGACACGGGTTACTTCCTGCCAAGTCTTGTAGAGAGGCTGGAAGGCTTGGAAGGACAAAAGAGTAACCAAGGAAACAAAAGTTCGCCTCATGAAATGCCTTGTCTTTCCAATCCTCCTCTATGGCGCTGAAACTTGGTCACTAAAGCTGCAAGACCGCACCGAAATGTGGTGCTGGAGACGGCTACTGAAGATCCCGTGGACCGCTTTCCGCACTAACTCAAGGAACTATACTCAAGGAACTTAATATACAAGAAAGACTTTCGTAGACTGTGCAGTTAGGAATACTTAAGTTCTTTGGGCACATTTCTAGAAAGGAGTCGTTGATGGAGAGACTTGTAGTACATGGTCGGGTGGCGGGCAAGCGATCACAAGGCAAATCTCCAACCCGCTGGACAGATTCTATAAAGCAGGGTACCCATTCTTCCATAGTCCAGTGCGCTAGGAATGCAAGTAATAGAGAGAAGTGGAGAGCCATTGCAAAAGCAGCAACCTTCACCCAGGGGACGGGCAGTACAGAAGATCCCAGGCCAGCACCATCTGCACAACCACGACCACTCTGACGGGTTACTTACAAGGTTATTATTTGTCATTTTCTGTTACAACAACATTAGCATTTCTCATATAAAGATTTCCTGTCAGGCGTGTTTAGCTCAATATTATTAATGCTCGAAAACCATAAATTAATAACAGCATCGCAATTGCAATCGTAGCTCGTAGTACCTACGAGCGCCGGGAGTTTGCTACGACCTATGTATGATCTACGAGCCTAGTAGACCTTCTAAATCTATGTTGAAAATATTATTCCCAACAAACATCACTAATTTTGAATACTTAATAAAAATATGAAAAGTGTGGTCGCAGTAGCATTAAAGTGTCAACCGAGTCGCCCTAGCGTCCCGAGTGTGGTGTAAACGGACACGTTCCTAATGGACTGTTAACCTCCTGCCGCTAATTATTAATATTTTATTTTTATGACCCGCTGCTATCCAAATTTAACGACCACTTTCCGGCTCTCGTTTAATAGAGTTGATATTTTAAATGCTAATATTTGTTCAGCGTTGATTGAAAGGTCAACGGTTTTGTCAACGTGACATAAAGTTACGAAATCATCTCGGATTTCCATGAAGACATGTTATTAATGTTTACAAAATGGCGCTATTTATTTTCAATGCCGTTAATGTTGATATAAAAATGAAAATGAAATTTGATATTTTTTATTATATTTTTTTTTTATTTAAAATCTTTGACATAATTTTTGTATTTTATTTTATTCGGAGAACATAATTAATCTATAAATAAGAAATATCTATAATTTTATTAATGGTTTTGTTAATGCAATCGAAATAAAGAATACCAGCTACTATGTTAATCAGGCATGTCATGGTCTTGACATCGTTTAGCACGTGCTCTAAATCATTTTCATGCATGATCTGTCAAACTTATCCCACATGTCAAGGGTTGACAGCGGCTCGTGACATCCGCTTCAACCTCTGGATAAGCCATTAGGAGACGGGATATCACTGAAAACGAGCTGAAATTCAATAGCAAAAGGTTCCTATTGCGACTAGTGTGTTTTGATATATATTACTTTTCTAAATTTTGAATCCTTTTCACTTTAATTCATAAAAAGCCTATAAGTCGAAGAAACGCGTCCGAAATTGAACTGTGATGTGAATGCATTAGGATACTTTTAACTTGAAGCTGATATCATAACTTTAACAACGGAAGGAATAGCTCAGCGTGTGGCTGTACATTTGTGTTATTAAATGATTTATGGAGGAGGATTACGAAGAGAGGACAGTGCAGTTCAAATTTGGAAGTTATTTGTATTGTGTTGGGAGTTAATTCCCTTTGTGAGTGTTTGCCGTTAATCATGCACGGTAGCCGTGTGTTGATCTCGATGTAATTGAGTTAACTGACGCACTGATGACTTATTTGACAGAATGAGTCGTACATTTTACCGTTTGTGTGTATATTATAAACATCTATGAAGGATTAGTTTAAACGCTTGGTATTTGTAAGGGATATGATTTTATGGAGCGTGCCCCAGATCTTTAAAGGTTTATTAATGTGAAATGGAGTCAATATAATTGATTATAAAATGCAGATGCATTCTATATAAGTTAAGCTTGAATCAATTTGTTAGATAATTATGATTGGCGCTTTTGTAAAGGATATATTAGAAATTTAGCTTCAGGTCGTAAAAAAGATATTAGCTAATAATTAATTGGCTATTTTTGGTTGTCAATGCGATAAAAAATACCAAAATTAATATCCCCGTTTCTGATAATTTATTTTATTTTAAAATTATTTTTTATTTACAAAATATAACCTCCTCTACCTATATTCCAATATTTGCATATCTGTTTTTTACGTGAGAAACATTATAATGAATGAATTGGTCGAGATTATTGAATGATTCACAAGCCTGGTGAACCACAAACGGCCGGCGGCCTCGCTCAGCGATTCATCGGCGCATTATTTTTCCAGATCGAGATATCAAATTGATAAGTGAGGCACATTCACAGCGGGCGGGCGAAGCATTATGAAATTGGCCGTACGTTAGACGCCATTACTTCCGATAAAATATAACCTCCTCCCTGCTCATATCTGTCGAGATCCGACCGAATCCATACGGGTCTCACGTCTCGCACCCATCATTTCAACTATCAACTAATCCATTATTTATCAATCGATTACCACCATTAACTCAGAATCGAAATAATGATATACAAATATAACACGCACACTTCCTCTGATACAGATCTCTAATGGTGATTTATGATAATTGCAATTAAAATTCAGAAAAATATGCATATGTATCACTTTTATAGGAAAATAATGATGCGTCTATATGGAAACGTATCTCCATGGAGTGGGTTGAAACCCACTTAGTTATTTAATCATATTTCTGTGCTTTGAATATTTATGAGTATTCTAAACATTCCATATTTTGTATCTAACCAAATGGTATTCATAAATATTGCTCAATGTTTTATTAAGTTCGTTAATAGTTTTATTTTTTGGAATAGTTATAATATTAACAGTACAAATTTTGTATAGCTATGTGCTACTCAAAGGTTTTTATTTTAATGATTCATTTTAATATGTACTATTGTTACAATAAACATATTGCGCTGCTATCCTATTAATGATCCAAGATAAATTGTGACGTATGTGAAGTGTTAAGCTATAAATCAGTCACATCAAAGAAGGTTTAGGGAATAAAGTTACAAAATTGGGGATGCTCTTGCCGTTGGTACAAAATGATATTGGAAAGCGGAACCGTAAAACACACTGTATACAGCGTAATGAATAAACCTGAATCAGTAGTTCACGTCTGAAGCTGCACTGCGGGGGGCGGGGGGAGCCACTAAGGTCAGAGATTTATGCTCTCATAACGCGCAGTTTCTCTCCGAATGCTTAACCGTACCCGTTGATTTCATTTCCAGCTTTCATTTTTTTTAAATATTAAAGATAGGTTTTTACTAAAAATTCATACCTATGCACGTAAATGTCCACAAATTTAGGACATTTGCCAGTAAAACAGGAAATGTCATGTATTAGGGAGTGTTACGATTTTAAATTGAATTTAATAACTAAGCAAAATTTTGGTTTTTAATATTAAACCAAAATATTTTTCCTAGTTATTCAATTTATTATTTTTGTTAGTTCATGATTTTAAGTTCAAGCTTATTTACAGATTTTTATAACATGCCTATCTAAAATATTTACTAATGGCGTAGACTTGGTAAGGTTGATATTTGTTAAAGTTAAATAAAAATTAACATTATTTTACTATTCACCCAATTAGCAACCTTGTATAGTAAATTTATTAGATACTTAAGATGTCATAAAAATAAATGAATACATGGAAGATGTTTTATTTATCGTAGCTTCTCTCTGTGATAAAATCACTGAGTTAATTATATTAAATTTTAATATTTATAAAGTTAGCTGCCGTCTTATCAATATATTTGACCTAAATAAAAATATTAATATTTTGAAGAATCTAAAAAATATCTAAAAAAAATTATGTTTTGACGACTCAAGTATCTATAATTTCATGACATAAGCACACATATTTTTTTTATTTATGCTCAAAATTTAGAGCTTCTGAAATTAACGACATCGACCTGTAAACTAAAATCTATTCTTGTTCTTGTACACCTCTATTATCAATTACCCTGATACGAACACTCGTAAAGATAGATAACTAATATTACCCTAAGTACCTTAAAACAATACGGCAGGTGCCATTGACACCGAGCGTTTTGTCCAGCACTGGTGGGCCCTATCGCGAGTAACTAAAAAGGTGTCGTTAGTAATGGGTTCTGAAACATCATAAAGATGTCACAGCGGCTGTTTCCCAGATTGCGCCTATCGCGGGCGTAATAAGGCGCACGTACCGCCAGATACGGCCGCGATGTATGTTTATATGTTGTAGGGTTAACTTTTGTGGGCTTTCACTACCAGATAAGTGGCATAGTACAGAATTGTTAGAACAAAGTGGAATCGTCTTGACATATTGCGTTTGCAATAGTTTTAAAGATGACCTCATGGTTTCTATCTAGTAATAATCGGACAATATTTGGACGATCGTAATCACGTTTCAGCCGCTGCGCTATTTCGTGTTTCCATTTCATGAAATAATCTTATTATTAATGAAGTGAATTAAAAAGTAGGTGATCAGTACTACCTACTTACATATTATAAAACTAGCTGTCGAGTTTCGCTTAGATGAAAAATCTCTCTTGGAGTTTTTCATCACATGTTCCAGATCTTCAATTTTTATACGTCATCAGAAAATGCTCATCAGGTTGAACGATTTTTGCTAAGGCGCCATTTCCATATATGTTATAGTGTAGTTGGTCTCTTGGAGCTTTTCATCAGATGTTCCAGATCTTCAATTTTTATACGTCGTCGGCAGAAAATGCTCATCAGGTTGAACGATTTTTGTTAAGGCACCATTTCCATATTACTTATAGTTTGGCTGTTCCGTTATGGTTCTTCATCAGGTGTTCCAATTTTCAAAATGAATTATAGCCTATATGTTGCCCAAGCTTAATAGCTATACAACAAAAAAAGTTTCATTCAAATCCGTCCAGTAGTTTTTGCGTGAAACGCGTACATACATACAGACAGACAGACAGACAGACAGACAGACAGACAGACAGACAAGAAATTCCAAAAATTTTTTTTTGCTTTCTATTGTTCTTTTTAGGTCTCCCTCTATCCATTTCGGTCAAAAATATTAAATGTACAGACAAAATATTTTTACTGTTTTATTATATGTATAGATTATAAAATAAAGTGTGTATGTTTGACTGTTCACGATCAACTTAATAACTAAGTACCTACTATGAAATTGGGTACATGAAGAAACTTTAAATCTAGAAATTGAAATCTCGTATAGCCAAGGTATGAATACCTTTTGCTACGAGAAGGTATGATGGATATATTATTTTACAAGATTGTACTGTACATTAAAATGTATATATTAAACTTCGGTACCTTATTTTCTATCCGTACCATAGCTTATTTTAATCACTTCATAAGTCACCGGGCAAGCATTGTCGACCTTATCTCGTAATTTTTGATAGTCAGTCAGTCACTTAACACTTCAAATTGTTTGGTACCTTCCTTATTTATTCTAATGGTCTGTTGGCCTTAAAGAGCATTCCACTAATCAAGGCGAGAGCACTTTCAAATGAATATGACGTGTACTAAAGTAATTGATGGCCGCTCCGGATGTATATTCCACGGGTTATCTATATTTTATTGCTTATTTATTTATTAGACATGAAGTTGTAAATTTAGCGTCCATTAATGGCTTATTAGAAATTACTTAGTTTATCAAAATCGTTAAGGAAATGAGAGTAAGTAGGTACATCAGAATTACTGTTATTTTGTAAAATTGTTTATAAAATTCTGGGTATATTTGATGCGTCTTGTAAGACATAAAAATGGAATGTATGTCTGTCGATAAATAAAAACAATAAAAAAAAACTAATAATTTCTTGCAATATCAAAATATGTCATATTCCGCCATAAAGAATGCTAATACAATCTGTTACCCCGCTCCCAACAGCTAATATTTATTGATCGTGCCTTTCTATCAATTCAGTCCCCCATTTCTGCTTGATTTCCCACTATCGGCAAGCGGAAATTTTAATTTATGCGCTTAGATTGTTTGTTTTTATTTCACTAGTTTTTGTCACACAGAAAAACATCAGTTCTACCGATAGCGGAAGTTACGAAAAATGTTTTGCTCAAAATGATAGTCGGGTGACGGATGAGCACGGTTCCATGATTTTGGGCTATTGTTTCGCGATTTTTGTTGTGCGATGTAAAAACTGTATTTGCCATATTTTGTAGCTACAGATACAGGTGTCAATCATTTAAAATGTTAAGCAGAAGATATAGTCTCATTCATTCATCATTTAAGGAAAATTTTGTATTCATGTACCTAGTCCACAGATTACTAAAACTTTTAACTAATCATGTGCCTAGTCATTTGCTATAAAAAAATTGTCTTGGTATAGTGAAGCTCGATTGGCCAACTAGTAGATATAACTAAGAATATAAGTAAAACCTTTTCTTTAATGATTGCCATTTTTTTACTACACGTTGTTGTAGTCCCAATAAATTTCTCAAAGATGAACCAAACTTTATAAGACACTAGGGGGCAATAAAAGGCATTTAGGTTAATACAGGTTATATTATAAAGCCACAGGAACAGCAGAGCGGGATGACCTATCTCACGCATGCTATCTCCATCGTAAATTAGCAAACATGGACGGTAAGTGAAATTAAGTTGGTAAGTAACAAATATGTCATTCATAATTAGAACTTATAAAAAATGAAAAAAAAATATGTCAATTTAATAATAAAGATAATAAAATTTCCAGTTTTATCAAAATATTTTTTTATTTTTTTCAGACACAATTTTCAGTTATGTGAGCGATATGAAGATACTGGATACGCTGCGCTGGATACATTTTCATATCAATTTTTGAGTTACGAATTTAAGTTTTCTGGTTTCTTTAGCAGCCATTATCGTTCCGAATTTGTTTTTATTATTGATATCGCATTTCGTAAATTAACGAGACAAAATGTCCGTGACTCAATACTTTCCGAATAGATTTATAATCATAAATTATACCAATTATGTCTGCCGATATCGGAAATGTAATGATATAAACCGCCATTTGTTACGCTCGAAATTCTAATCTACACGGTGACTGAGCAAAAACGATAATGCGGATTTTTTCTTTCAATTAAAACCTTTACTATCCGGATAATTAACGACCTCCACAATAATATTCGAGTACGATTCTTCTTTTGCTTCTTCATTCTAATCGTGAATGATACCTGACTTATTTTTTCGTCGATCCAGCGTTTCATTCTTAATTTGTTTTTGTTTGGTTTATAATGAAGAGTCAGCGATAACAATATCGATTGTTCGTGTTTCGGCGGAAGTGGAAATTTGAACCCTGCCACGGCGGCGACCGTGACTGAACCCACAAATGTTTCATAGACAAGCCTCACGTTTGCTTTTTACATTGTTCTCACCATTTCAATAGATCCAGTGGAAATGATACTTGACCTTACTATAGTTAAACTTCATTCAGTCATTTGTTTTATGGAATTAAAAGGGTTGAATAAAGAACGATAACCGTAGCTTACAAATGTTAATTTAATTAAAACATGCTCGGCTTACCAGTTGATAATGGTACTTATAACTCGCATTTAGTAAATAAGGAGAGTCCGGCGTGTCGTACAAGTACTTATCTAGATGTGAGTATTCCAAGAAAAGAGGGCGCTGCCTCCAAATATCACGGCTGTCTCCTTACAAATGAGAAAATTTCGCTCTAATTATTTATGAATGTGTTATCGTCATATCTCTGGAGCTCACGATCCAGCCTGAGAGCGCACGACACAAGCAAAATCGCAATTAGTAAATGTGCCTTTCTTTGTTCTCTCTCGCACGTTGCATAGTTGTGTGCATACTGAGCATCTAGTAAATGCCTGCATTTATACGCGAGAAGAGCTGTCGATATATCCTTAATAAACCACCATTACTTTCATTAAGGGCTATCTGCGAACAGTGGTCGTATCGAGACGTCGGCCGTCATGCCATCGACACATAACAAAATTAAACGCGATGACGCTATCGAAGTGCGCGCATCTCCGCCAGTGAGCCGCACCGCCCCGCTCCGCTCCGCGCCGCTCATCGCCGACGCTCGATCGCTAATTGCAAAACGTGAATCAATGTCGATTATAATACTCATTGCTTTGCATGCCGAAGCGACCGCGACATCATCCCGGGTATCCTAAATCTCGTTATGGAAACATCTCGAATACCTAGGCATCTATTATAAATTACGTTACCGATTATCGTATGATCCAATCGTAAATTAAGACAAGATACATAATTAAGGCGAATAAATAAAATGGTTGGCATTTCGACGGGAGCACGTTCAATTCTGCATGCGTGTTTGAAATGCATTTTGAACTATCAGTCCTTTTTAATAAAGTGTAGTTTGTTTCGTTAGTTTTAATTGCGATTCAATCGCCAACAATATAGTAGGAGCTGGTGGTGTGCGGAGGCAGGACGGGCCTCTGAATGTCACGACAAGATTTTTAATTACGTCCAAGATATCATCTAAGAACGCGCTGCACTCTGTCCTCGACACATCGTGAAATTACAATTCAATAATTATTTCTTCGGGTGGTGATTATCGTAATATTTTTAATTAATGACGGCTTTATTATATGTAAACATGAGAGATGTTTGAGATGAGAAGCTTTAACGATTACTCCGGAAGGAGTGGAGAGAGCGGTGTGAGATGTGTTCAGTTTTAATAAACACATTCAAGCAATTGATAGCGAAATTTTTCAAAGAAAATAGTGTGCTTCAGACACTAAGGAAAACGAATTATTTGTATACAAACTAAAACTGGTAAAAGTCTATGTTTCAAATGTAACATTTTGAAAGTGTCAAAACTAAAGTGGCAACACCGAACATGTCGAATATGATCGGGCGTTTATTTTCGTTCGTCTAATGTGTGTTCGCTGTCGACCGGAGGACAATTAAAAATACAAAAAGTGAAGCATTTGTTTCAGACGTTCATTGTCTCCGTTATTAATAAATTCATTTTACAGAGTTGAAGTCGACGTGTATTTTATTCGCTTTAAGTGGTTTCACATTGTTTTGTATTTATGTGTGGTTATTTTGGTCGAGACATTATAATGCAGTTTGTGGGGGAAGATGTAAAACGGCTCACTCTTGCTCCATTAAGGATATTTGAAACTTTGTGAGTGCACTCATAAATTGAGTTTTGTTGGTAATAACCGCTGAGAATAGTCTCCTATTGTTTATATTAGAGGTTCAAAACTTTTACTAGATATTTATATTGTGGTAGAGCCTACGCGTAGGAAATTTTCACAACAATAGAAAATTATACCTTTGCAATTACATAAGGTTTAAGTTTTTATTTAGTCTAAGTTTAGTTTTAATTGTATAATATGTGTACCTCCTAACATGAACATGAAATCAATTGTTATCAAAGCTTCGTAGCTTGTTTTTTTTTTCAAATCTACAAAATAAATAAAAAATGTTTCACAAAGTCGTTACTGTTATCGTTATCGTTAGTTTTGTTTCTACAGTAAGTCCACATTATTGTAAACCTAACACTAGTCCTAGAAGTTGTCAAACTCAAAACAGTTTTTACCGGGCCATAACATTAAGATTTTTGTTAAGAGCTCTGCCCGCAGTAACCGGCGGGCACGTCTTCGCGGCCGCTGCTGCATTTACTTTATTACTCTGATATTTTACTGTTGTGCTTTTAACTTCCATATGTCTCGCTTTTATAGTCCGCTCTACGCGTTATGGGCTAATGTCACGTGATCTCTGATTTTCGACGCGAAATGTCTCTACATCTTCACTAGTACTGTCAATGGCTATTCAAAAAGTTTCATCATTGAAAAATACCTTATTGTAATGTTTTCAATACAGCATTTAGGTTTAAAATCACAAACTATTTTATTAGCTAAGATATGGTTTAGGCTTGCTTTATTTATTTGTAAAAATAATCCGAGAAATTCCCGAAGAAAGAGCATATCGCTCATGAATTTCCTATCTACAAAAAGATAGAGGCTACGAAACAAAGTGAAACAAGATCCACTCTACTAATCCGACAAAAGCGAGCCTTGTTACCCTTCAAATTTATTTATAAGAAAACTCTCGGACAAGTCGTTAATACCTATAAAGTAGGGGCGAGAGAGGCGCGAGCGAGTTTATAACTCACGTACCGAACTTTACTCGCCGACACATAAAATAATAGGTGTAAAAACTTACACGGGAATGTACTCAGTGAGCGAGCGAGCCGCGAGATGGACGATGGCAGCGAGCGGCGTCCGCGGGCGAGACTAGTCTAGCTACACATTGATGTACTGTCAATAGGTACCAAGCGATATATCTGTACGATGTTCAAAGTGCCTTTTACACTGCCCGGGCGCCCGATTATACTCTTTCCCCCTTAATTCAAAACGTTAATCAGTACAATAGGGTCGGCATAAGAAATATATCTTGCATAAATCATGATAATGAGCACCTTTCGAACATTTCGTATCGCCATTAATTCAGATATCACTGCGGAAACAAACGTCGGTTTATCCTGCCATCTGTGGCGCATGCGCGCACCGGTAATCGTTAACCCCGAGGTGATATTATTTTGAATATCCATTTCATTTATCATTATATTCAAATCATCCTTAACGGGGGGTTGTAGGGTTCAGTTTACATACATTTTTCTTGTAATCTAAGCAAAGCATAAAGATGTATGACACGAATTTGAATTGGTAACAGATATTGTAGCGTCGCCGCGGGCCGGGCACGTGCGCGCGCGCACCTTGCGCCGCACTGTTCAATATGTTCCCGTAAAATTAAATGGTAGGTACTTTATTTATATCGAATGTGAGAGGTCTATTTTCTTTTGCTATTTAATAAAAACAAATTGCTTTAGTGATAAACAAGTGATTATTATTAATACTACATTACTAAGCGTTTTGAAGACCTGTGGTTGAAAGTCGAAAATGAAACTATCGTAGAATCAAGGCTAATTCGTCATTGTTTTGGGTCATATGCACTTGATTTTACATCGTCAACATATTTGCTAAATATTTTTATAATTATAATTTATAAGGAGATAATCCATACTAATATTATAAATGCGAAAGTTTGGATGTGAGTTTGTGAGTTTGTGAGGATGTTTGTTACTCAATCACGCAAAATCTACTGGACGGATTTCGATGAAATTTGGTACAGAGGTAGATAATGACCTGGAATAGCACATAGGCTACTTTTTATCCCGGGAAAAAGCACTGTTCCCGTGGGAAATTCACGCGGGCGAAGCCGCGGGCAAAAGCTAGTAATATATAATTTATAGACCCATTACTAACACAATGTAAGAACATTTTACAGAGAAGCACATTTTTATAGAAGTCACTTTAGTATGTAATGCACATCCCTATGAAAAGACTCTTAAATCGTGACGGACACAGATTAGACTATACGCAAATTCAAATCATTGTTTCCATTTCCAACAATAACAGGAGTCATTTTTGCACAAAAGCTATTATTATCCCTGTGACCGAGGTCAATCAAGAACTATATTCGAACTATAAATTTCTTTTAATAAGACACAAATGCAATGTCGTGGTTGTTTTTGAGTCGCCAGCCAAAGAAATTTAAATAAAACATTTTTATCAGATTCGACAGGTGGAAGGTCGGTTTGTTCGTTTTAGCTTTGCTGTAGGTTAGCGATTAGCTGGTAACTAATCGATTTCCGATCCAGAAAGGTACGGCTGTATTCGTTCCGTAGTTATTAAATAGTTCAGCATGGGGGATCTTCTTAGGTAGGTATAGATGAATTGCATTGATGGTTATATTTTTGCTTCAATGTCTTTCATTTCAGATTACAAAACTTACATAGAGGTTAAATCGAAAATAAAGAGAAATGTGTGTGTAACCAACACACACAGTTTTCATTCGACAGTGGTCTAAATAGGCTTACTTTTGGTTATTCGGTAAACAATGCACTTATTGGGAAAATTTACTGCGTTATAATACCAAAGGCAGGTAAGGATTGTCTGCACAACACAACATGCATAAACGAATGAATTAATCACGTACCTATAATATCATTACCGCTAGAGTCCGTGGACTCAGTGTTAATATTCATCAAGTCTTAATCAGGTCCTGGCAGCCCACCCACGTGTGTGACGATGCAAATACCAGCATTTTACCCACCATCAGTGTAGCCATCATCATACTAATTTAGTTCAACTCCGGCTATGCGCAATAAATATTTAAGATTAATCTGATTGGGCCCCGTGCTCGTTAGAATGCTAACGATTGGTCAGGGCTTAACTTTATGTTGTAAAACAGTGGACACTCGATGAAATTCTAGCTTTATCTTGTTGTTGTAATTGAAGGCTGGTAAATAAATAAACGACTGTTAGTATAGAAAATCATTGAATCTATAAAAAATATATGGGAAATCTAAAAAGTTTCCATGGCGTAGTCATTTATTATAACAATCCGTAAAATAGGTATCTTCCGGATCGGGATTGTATTATAAATTTATTATCTTAGGACAATTTACTCACGTCTTTTCTCTATATTGAAAATGTTTCATATTCAGATAAAAAATGTCTCTGAAACCTTTTCAATCAGTATCAGAAAGTGATTCGTTAGGCTGAGCCGCCTATCGAGTTACAAATTGTAGGTATATCTAAGATCGATGCTGGGTAATGAAGAGGGCTTACCATTTAAATACATTTGCATATTAGAATGCGCTCACTCTATCGTCCGATGTTGCTATGGGTTTGGCGAGTGCCCTTTTGGCCTAAGTTCACATCTTGATCACCATTTTATTAATTAGTAGAGAGTGTATGCGGATAGGTAAATAATACTTTTATCTCAAATTCCATAACCTCAGAAAAATTGTAAATTTTGATTTTGTAACTCTTTAAAAAAAATACTTAGTAAATTTTTTTGTTATCCTTTAACCAGTATATTAAGGCCCAATTCCTTGAACTTAGATATCATTTCCCGTAAGTCCTTTTCCGCCACAGAAAAGCTACCTCCAATTGTGCCGTCATCTAAATATCAAATATTTAATAGTGAATTAAGCGAATAAATAACTTTGCGAATAGCCAAGCTGAAAATTAGTGGACCCAATTGATCTCCTTGTTGGTCGCCTATCTTGGAGCATAAATATGAAGTGCCGAAGAACAACCTACTCGGTGAGACAACAACAACAACACACACAACAGAACACAACAACACACACTTATGACATCAGTATGTAAGAATGGGTAAAGATTGGGTATTGATTCTCTTATTTCAGCGAGTACTACATCCCTCTCCACACTATTAAAGGCATTTCTAATATCAAGCTTAAGAATAACGTCATCATCATTCATCTTAGACATTAAGTATACAGGTATAGTTTTACCAAAGAACTCCTAACATATTAATTTTCGTAAATGTAGGTATACAATATATGTATATACTTTCACATTCATTATCAACATTATCAGTCTGGTAACGGTAGGTGTATTGTAATTTTATCTAAGTAATAAATATAGATTTATTATATTCAATTATCCACATTAAAGGTAGATACATAAATGGCGTACCTACGCAAACGATAGCTATATAGAGTTATAATACAATGTATGGCATACATCTCATGGAAGTTGGCAACATAAAATAAGGAGAGGATAAATTGATACCTAGATGTGGCCATGTCACTTCCTTTCTTTTGTCAGGATATTTTTTAATAAATCTAAGTATATGTATGCTGGGCAAGAGCGTCTTACGATAAAATATTTATACTTACTACCTCCTGGGATCTCCAATGTGTCTCCAAACGATTTACCCAGCCCGATGTCTATAAGAAAATTCTCTCGATTTTCTGACTTTTAAATCACCAGAAAATAAATTCTGTCGTTTTATATTCTGACTGTAAAATCCATTGGTTGTGGTGGGGGAGAGTTGAAGAGCTTTTAAATATTCTCATAATATAATTATACTGCGGATACGTGTCCGTGAAGTTTGGACGTTTGTTACTCCTTCGCGCTAAATCTACTGGATGGACGGAAAACGTAGTGTTGGCAGGCCTCCCACTCGGTGGACCGACGACCTGGTGAAGGTCGCGGGATGCGCATGGATGCGGGCAGCGCAGGACCGGTCGTTGTGGAAATCTTTGGGGGAGTCCTTTGTCCAGCAGTGGACGTCTTTCGGCTGAGAGAAGAAGAAGAAGAAGAGTAAAACCGGGTGTAATACATAAGGTAATTTGATATCCCGAAGGTTCCGCTCCCACGTGAGCGGAACCTCGGGTCAGTAGTTAATTCTATAATATCGTTATTCTGTAGCTAGGTCGCAGTCGATGCGCGCTCGATAGCGGCACCAATTAATATGCAATGTCGAAGCACTCGTAAACTAGTCACGAACACATGCCGATATGTTAGTTCAGTTAGCCAAACGCCATTTGTATAATTTGGATGAATTTCCCTTCTGGAAAGCTGTGCTGTGCATCTTGCTTCGGTATATCGGGAAAATTTAAAAAGTTTAAACTGTTCCTCCTATTTCATTCAACCAAGTAGGTATTTTATTTAAGGGTTCTTTTCCTTAACCTTTAATTCTTAATGATGACTCTTATCGAATCTTAAAATATTCTGAAAAGACTTTGGAAACTATTCCGAACATAATTGTTTTTAGATTTCTGTGGGATGTTTTAATTCAAGACATGATTGGTCACTTCACATTTTTATATTTATTTTGGTAATGCGGCTTTTCAAAACATTTCCTTGTAAAAATCAGCAAACCGTAAAGATGACTAAAACAAATAGCCGGACTGTTAATAGTTATTTAAATTACAAGTCAAAGTTAATCAATCTAAAATTCATACGTAACTGTATTTTTAATCGTTTAATGAGTCACGATTAAACACTAATGTTTTCAATTGAGCAGCCAATGAAACATGCATGGAAGCCTGCATTACAGTATCTGATTCATTACCGTTGTGGTAAGGAACCCTAATAATTACATTAGTAGTGTTGGACACAGATAGCAGCGCGGTGCGAGCTGTATGGTAATGCTGGCCAGGGTTGACATCTGCTAGATATTTATTGGCGAGGATTTAATTCGGTAAAATACATTTTATAAGTCTACACTATATCGTCCAAAATCAAAGCTCTTCAAGAATAATTGATGGTTTTGTTGTTGTTTTTATTTGTAATCGTCTGAGGCATGTTTTCGGAAAATATGACAGTATCTAAAGAGAAGAGAGAAAGCTTAGACAATGGATGACAACCCTGAGTATCGAGGATCGCCACGTCGCCGCCGGCGCCCTCTATCCGCACATCGCTATGGCGCCGCGTCGAAGAATATCCATACAGTACCATTGCTTAATGTTATGCTGCGGCTATGAGCTTGGACTAATCAGATCTAGGCGTATGAAGTTGCAACGTTGTCAATTCATTTTATCTAGGAGTGTTTTTTTTTATATTTACAATGTTCCGACATTGGAAACATTAAAATAACAGCAAAAAAGTTTAACTTCGTGTAACATTAAATAGAATTTTCAAGTTAATATTATGCCGACTATGTATAAAGGTAGCACACAACACAATCAATCAAGATAGTTAAAGATGGATGAGCAAAGTCGGGTAGTAAAGCAGAGGTAGCTGACGTTAAAGCTCGTAGACGCACAGCATAATAATTAGTCATTAGAAAGTAGGCAACGAGGTGGGAGGGAGCAGGGGAGGGCGGGCCCGTCTGTTTCAGCTTATCTGAAATTACATCTTTTATGGGCATCCGCGATTATTCCGCGCTGCAGCGACTTGCGGCGCGTTACTGCCGCTCGGGAAACAACTCCACATTACCATTGGTGTTCTACATAATCTCTACTATTGCTTTTTATGAGATTGTCCCTACTTCCGCTTCTCACTTGTCTCTCTTACCCGTCTATTAACCTTTACGTTCATCTCAAGATCTTGATACCAACACTTTTTTTGTCAGGAATTTTATGATAGTATTTACCCGCGCAAAAAATATTTATTTATTCTATTGCGATGTAGCGGAAGTTCTTATATCCTTGTTTGTTACAAAGCGCTGCTCACAACAACGGATAAACATTTCAGTGGAACTAACTTGAATTCATAATCAAGTAATTTATGTGCACGGCGAATAAATTAGGCGCTCCAGTCCGCGCGCCGCCCATAACTTACCCCAATAAATTGCCCAAAGCGGGCCAACTTCATTTTATCTCTAAATACTAATAAGTACTTGTACTACCTACGTACACGTTATTTGGATTTTTATTTTAGTCCATTTGTAAATTTTTATAGCGACATGGAGGTTTTATGATGGCGTTATGCGATTATTGTGAAGCCATGAAACTGTCCTAATGTAGCTGGCATAGTTAACGAAACTGTGCCTTAAGGCCTGAACTCAAAACAAGAATTTCATTGAATCCTCTTCTTGTCTATGTTCGAAATAATTTTCCTAGTTTTACTTTGAAAAGAGTTAAATTAGTTTATACCTTGAGGCACCTTCTATTAAAACACACGTTAGCTTATATTTCCTTGATATTACACTCACTCAGCATTTACTATATCGGGCTGTATAGTGTAGGTAGCCTCACGTATCAGGTAGCACCTGCTTTGCATAAGGCGTCATGTTGAGAACCCCACGTTTAAAGTGTAAATTTTGCGATTAAAGCATAAAATTGTGCATAAATACTGGAAAAAAAACGCGTTTCGATAAGAATAATACAAAATGCTACATAATTCTCGTCATTTGTAAGGTCGATTCAAGGTGTCCTTATTATAAAATGACATTAGAATTTGTAAACGCCGTTTTCACGAGGCGTCCTCGCTGCTACGATGAACCACCATCTACATAAATAATGCAAGTTCGTTTGCAGAACGGAACTGAACTTTGAGTGAACTTTACCCAGATTCTCTATGCGTATTTTAGATTTACAAACTTGTTCCTTGGGTTGATTTGTTATTCGAATGTTCTTTCTTCGGATGGCATATGCATTTCACATTTTGATTACTTATGAGAAGATGAAGCAACGAAAATTTTTGGGGAAAAAAAATTGAATTGGGCTTGTGTATCCAATTCATTTTTTATGATGTATGAATGTTTATAATTTAGGCATTTTAAAATTTAATAATTAAACAAAAAACTGTTTTAAAATATTTTTATACCTAATAAAATAAAGGGTGTTTTAAGTGTTTATAAATCAAGCACAGCCAACCCCCACAAAGTTGTAATGGCGGCCGAAACGTCCTATAGCGGCAACAATAAAATTAACATACGCCATATCGAGGTGTCACGAGCCAGGAAGTACACAGTAATTTGTAAGCTTTGTGATTAATAAAGTGTACTAAGTGTGGCCAGAATAGGACGAATAGGACAGATTAGCGAGCACTTTATCACTTCTATTCCGAGTTAACGTCGCGTGACGGATCTCGTTTGAAACTCATAAAGAGTCCAAAGCAAAATATACTCGTAGATAAACCTTACTTTACGTCTCGGGCCCTTTTCCACTTGCCGACTTTCGGAGGGTCCCGACAAGTTTATTTAAGTTTAGTATTATTTTATAATTAAATTTCCACTTTATAATCGGGTCAGCGAGTTGCGATAACTTTAGGTGTTTGTTGAGATAATTACGTCACCGTTTTGTTACTTATTGCTGTTGTCTGAAATGCTTTTTCGATATTTATTATTGTATTGCTTCTTCATTTAAATATTTTTCTGTTTCGCTTCATTGGCTGTTTAGGAATGAAATGAATCATCGATTTAAATGACAAGGAATAAAAAGCGCGTAACAATTTTTTACAGTTTTCGCTTTGTAAATAGATATATTAAAAGACCTAGGCAAATACAATAAAAAATTGGAAAGTAGAAAGTATAAATGAAAGAATCGTAACACAATGGAGACGCGGTTTGCGTAGCTCACATTTGGACAGATTGATGGCATTGCCCGGTCGTATACGTAGAACAAATGCTTATAAAATACTCTTTATCAGATAGTGCTGTGACCTTCCTACTTAATTAAACAATAAATATAAGATGTACGTACATATGTAAGTGTTGTTTGTTAATAAGGGCAAATCCACCATAGCTTATTTTAAAAGTAAACATCTCGCCCGCGGACAAGATTTTGAGTGGTCCAAATGTCACTTATCCTAATGTTATAATATAGCAAGAATGTGGCAAGGTACGAAAAGCATGAGTTCATGAAATACGTGAGTGAAAAACAATTTCCTCTTACATCGATTAGTTCAGAAATAGCAGTATCCCACGGTCCTGCCTTAGTTAAATTTCTGATGCTACATTAGAGTTCAAACTCGATTTATTGAAGGGATGATATCGTTCTGAGTGGGAAATTATAGTATCCATATACTTACATGTATTGGTAGTATTTTTCCCGATTTTGATAGTTTCTTTTGGTGCACAATCCTTTTTGGGTTTTTGTATATTCCTCAGTATCTTACCGATCGTGCACTTTGCCACATTTTTCGTTTTAAAATACTCGTATACGTATTTTCTATAAAGATATTACTGCAAGGTACTTTGTTGTTACAAACTTTAACTCTCTTCGTCCTCTCTATTTTATTTTGATATTAATTCGTACTTTACTCAATTTACTCGCATACTATTGTATATTTAGGAAGTTTTTGTATCATCGACCTGTCTTCCGGCCTGAAAATAGTATCAAACTGGTATCAAATGAATCAAAATTGTTGGCTTCGGGTCATTGATTCGAATATTTTTTTAACGTCTTCTCGATTTGTGATATCAGAGTTGATTCATGCTGTGTCAATAGTTAGTTTTTCAAACTGTTGAATTTATAAGCAATATATTTTTAAAATTTAGAAACCAATTGTCAATTGTGATTCAGTTGAAATTAAATGCTTAGTGCATTAAAATTTCTACTGAATTACAATTTGCAACTAGCAGTAAAATTAAAAAAAATTGGCAGTTAAATAAGGTATATTGAGAATGGTTGTCTTCCTCAGTAATAGGTATACACCCTGGGAGTCTGCCAGCCCAAAAATCAAATCAAATCAATCAAAGGTGCAAAATATATAAGACTAGCTTTCGCCCGCGGTTCCGCCCGCGTGAATTTCCCACGGGAACAGTGCTTTTTCCCGGGATGAAAGGTACCCTTTGTCCTTTTCCGTACTTCCAGCTATGTGTATGCAAAATTTCAGGAAGACTGATTTAGTAGATAAAGCGTGAAGAGGTAACAAACAAACAAACAAACAAGCCAACAAACAAACAAACTCACTTTCGCATTTATAATATTAGCACAGAATTAATATTTGTTATAACTCACACAAAAAAATCCGGTATACAAGTAATATAAGTATAAAATCGATATATGTTTGTGGTATGCTTGTAAAATAAATCGTTTAGGATTCTGAATTCGCTCATTTTTAGTTCTTGACGATGGAAAATTCAGAATCATACCTTATCTACGTATAATTTTACCGCATTTGGTATCAATGCGTTGTATATGCAACCATAAAAACATAATTCGTTATTTAGACAAAGGAATTTTCTTATCTGCGAGAATAACTCACGATCCCACCATTATCCCCTCAGGTTCGCATTATGAAGGTGTTTGTTGGTATTATAGCGGCTTTGAATTTACATAACATTTTCTGTCATTTGCTTATCGTTCACATGACATGTCTCGCGCATTATAGTTGAATACATTTGACAAATTTTCGTAGAAATGGCGGTGTGAATTACCAGGGAAGCCAAGGCGGAATATAGGCGTATAAAATAATGATACTACAGAAAAGTCTACCTATTGTGCCATACTTGTATTAGTGTATTAAAGGATCTTCTTCTCTTCTTCTCTAAGCTGAAAGACGTCCACTGCTGGACAAAGGCCTCCCCCAAGGATGTTCATTGAAGGATATTAATAAATAAATATCAGTTTCGAAGAAGCTCAAATTCAAGGCGTTATTGCTTGAAGTAAGAAATGTAACATGCTTGAGTGTAACTAAATCTATGACCAATTAAGTGCAAACAAGCTACTTTGAAAAGTTTAAATTAAAAACTAAGGAACAGAAAAAAAAAACAAGTTGGAAAGCCCCTCAACAGCGTAGCCTGTCAAGCTGTATGGCAATCCTTAGCCTCTGGCCAGCCCTTTTCGAATTTTTCGAAATAAAAATAAAAAGCTGGTGAGCCAGTGGACCCCATGGACCCAACTTTCAACTTTCTTCAATCATGAATAATTTTGTAAAAAATTAAAAGCAAACTTTAGGAATGCATGCTTAGATACTTTAGAGTAAACAGATGCTTATGCTGATATGCATAAAATTTACGGTAATTAAGTAGGTATATTCGATTCATATTATTGGATTTTTCCTTTTTCATTCATCAGGTAATAGGTATTCAATACAGGCCAAGCAAGGCAGGCAGGCCAAGGAAACGTTGGAGTGACGATATAGTTGGATTTTGCCTTTGATAGGGAAATTTGGAAGGAGATGAGGGAGGCCTTCGAAAAAAAATTGGGTATCTGAAGAGCTATCCGTGTATACTCTCATTGTTTTGTGCTAGGCGTAAGCCGGGTGTGCAAGGGGCATTTGAATAATCGCGCAGTTGGAGGCGCGCGGGTATTATATGATAATAATTTCACGCTCCAGCGCCTCGAGCCAGCCCTGACAACCCCTCCCCGCCCCTCCCTCGCCCTGCTGCTTTGCTGCCTTGGAATTTGTGGAAAGATGCAGCTATGTTTAATAACTAGCTGCGCTAGTCTACTGTGGGGCTCTACTATCACGGGAGTTTCGGGAGAAAATGTTACCACTATTCCAGGTTTACAAAATTTCATAGAATATATATTGTTTCAGTAGATTTCCCATAAAGGAGTAACAAAACATCTAAATTCAAACCTCATATATTAGTAGAGTAATAGATACTAGACTGGTTTGGAGTATTGACTTTTCTTTTATTTTGAGCAAGCAAGTAAAGTGTGTTATTAAAGAACAGCTTTATTTTAACTATAATACTTGCTTTTACAAATTTTACTATATATAATTTTGGCTTGACTTACTTGAACTAATGCCTTGCGTTACAGCACTAAAGCCTACAGCCATCAAAAATTCGATTGACGTGACTTTACGTTTGATATCATGTTCATTTATTACGTGCAGTTACCTCGATAGCCCTCCCCTATCATGCTTTAATTAATTGATACTACAAACGTTAAAAATCGGTGAAGTGTTACACGCCATGCTGCCGGGCGAGGGGAATTGCGTAATATTGAGGAATCGTAGTTTTCACGCTTCATTGTACGTCCATATTCAAAAATTTAAGTAATTTTAGGATAAAAATGCATGGAACTAGTAAACCAAAAAAGAAAAAAGAAAAGAAGGATCTGGATGCTTATTTAATTTCAGGTTACTAAAAACTATTTCGCACTTACACATGTGGAGACAAAGAATACAAGCTTATTATTAAAAAATAGAAAACACGACTGACAACTCACATAGCCTATGTCACTCAGAGGAATGCAAGGAATCTAAAAATACCTCTAGCATCAAAATCTGTTTAGCCGTTCAGGACTTATGGTGAAATAAAGAACATACATACATGAACCATGAAAACATAACACTCCTTTTTGGTCTTTCGTGTAAAATATACAAGCTTTTTGATGAACTTTGTAAAAGAGCAATGTATGGCCTGGATAATTTTGTACTAAAATACGAGAGCGAAGCGAAAACTAGTGTCTGACTTTATTTCTGTAAAAGTCGAGTCAGTTCATTATCTCGCATACTGAATTATTTAACGCCAGTAAAAGTGTTGAGCGATGGAGTTAAAATGTCATAAAATTATAACGTATAATTACATCGTTAAGAGAGTATCGTAAAATTTGTAATTCATAACATTGTTGTTTCTAGATCGCGTATCTTGGAATGTTGTTCTTTCACACCTAATTTTATTAATTCGTTCATAAACCGACACCGTCATGCGTGAACATGACGTCATAAAATAGTTAGAATGCAGAAGCATCTTGATTGAACTTTGCGCTTATATAGTTAACATTCAAAGCCTTATAAATTTTTATTAGGTACCTATGACTGCAAATTAAGTAAAAATATTAAATATTTGTATACCTCGAAAGAGGTAGTTCAGTTGATAATACTAAAAAATCTTTGAACTTGTACCTTCTATTAATGATAATTACCAATGAACTTGTACCATTGAATAGCTTATTTTTACCTTTTCGTCAATTCCTAAATAACTAGGTACAAATTGTCACCTGATGGTAAGTAATCACTGCTGCCCATGGACAACCACAACCCACAACACCAGGGTATTGCAGGAGTGTTGCCGGCTTTTAAAAAGACGTAGGCTCGTTTTTTGAAGGTTCCAATGTCATATCGGTCCGGGAACACTGCCGCAGTAAACTACAACATTATTACTATTTTCGGGAATGTTTCAGTACACTTTTTGGATGCCTTAAATATTTGTAGTTTATTTGAAATATATTTTACAAGTTATCCTAAGTAAACGCATGTTGCCAATTCTGTGGTCTCCATAATGTGTGATGAATCCCCTTCCGAATAATTGCTTGAAAGCTACATGTCATAATACGCTTACGGCGTCATAATCTTCATGGTGAAGACATGATCGATGGCTTTGATGATTTGCATTAAGTTTTCGGTTTAAACTGCGAGGGGATGGACTGTGTCAATCAGCTTAAAATTGCTCAAATTTTGTTTGTGAATAAGGAATATGAAGAACAAGATATTTTTGGAGTAAATATAAAACAAGTAGGTATTACATATTAAATTTTAATAGGATAGTAGGATTTAATAATACAAATGCACAATACGAACAAAATGTAAAGATAAGAACTAGACTGTTTTTTAAATGAATAAATCTTTATTAAACATTATATAAACCTAATTATGTCTTCGGAAAATGTTCTTAAATACAATGAATTAGTAATAATCAACGCGTAAGAAACATTTTTATTGCAGAACTAGACAGTAAATTACTATTTATTATTATCTCTTTATTATACACAATCAAACTAAACAAACGTAAGAATATGCAAATGTGAAAGCACAATTAGTCATCCAGGTAACCACGTACAATTTCATGCTTCAGAGGTATGCCTATTTAATTTGATAAATGTTTATAATGTCTCATGATAAGCCGAACTAAGTAATAATTTATACACTTCCTTTTTGAACGATAATGGTCGCTCTTTGTGGTACTAATATACACATTTAAAAAGTGAATAGCTATAAACCTATAATTAACTACAAACTTCATGCACCAGTAAATGTAGACATTAATTTCCACACAAGTTTATCTATTTGGGCGCACAACCCGCCTTTATCTGTCATCGTTCTCAACATACCGTATTTAAAACAAGTGTATAATTAAATCGGTAGGAAGTCCATATTAAAATTAAGTACAAAATATCGTAGAGTCGATTTTGCTGTGGCGACGATAATACTTCTAAGTCGTTACAGATACGCCCATGAGCGAGTGGGAGACTACGTATTGCGTTTACTTGAAATTATTTTAATATGCAAATAAGAAAATGTGAAGGAGAATTGTGTTTCGACGATGTTGGTAAAGTCGGTTACGCAGACGTATTCTTTAAATTAATGGCGAAGCGAGATTAGAGTACTGCTAACTGCGTACACGGAGTGGGTAAGCAGCTCGCTCGTTTGTTCCCGGTACAGACAAATGAAAGCACATAATTACTAGGCCGCTCCGTTGTACATGCAACAAGGATTAGAATTTACATGCGCGCATTAACAAGCACGCGCATGGCATTTATGACTTTGATATTTGAATATTTGCGAGGTACAGCACGGTGGAATTGTTTTTTGTGCGGGACTAACATAGTTTGCTCCGAAAAGCAAGCAAGGCGAGGGCTTGACTTGACAGCACTCCTCCAGCCTTTTCAGCAAAACCGCAAGAGACTTCTACTTGGGATCGAACCTCGGCCATGGGCTTTGCCTTGAACAATGAGCACGTTGGATAGCAGCGTGTGTAGATACACATTGGTACACATTGTTTGGACATTGTTTTGATCATATAATGTATTAAAATTACCCACGCTTAGAGTCACTTACACTTTGGGATCGCCACTAGTACCTATGTTCTAGTAACAATTGTATAATGTAAAGAGTAAGTCATAAATCTTAAATCATTTATCCACCAAAAGAAATTTACAAAGAATAATAAGTGCTGGAGCCATGTGCTAAAGAAGAACTTGAGCTTTACCTTACAAGTGACATTATAATAGTACTTACTACTGTAGATACAGAAGAATAACTCGAACCCCTCGATAGCGGCTGATTGTACCTAAACTGCCGTAGCCTAAAGCCGAGTGCAACAGCTAGTATATAATATATAAATAAAATATATATCCCAAGGGTTAGTAATGAGTTCATAGTTACAAAATGTAGGAATGTTTATATCAAACAATGTGACAAAACATAATGTCATACAATTTTGCAACCCGATTTGCTTTGCATCTTGAATGCCAATGCAAGTCTCAATAAACTATTTGAAACTATCTAATGTATGGAATATTTATTCCGAATAACTTATTCTATTCCCCCTTCAAGCTTCGCAATATAGTGTATACCTAAGCAGTTACGTGCATTAAGACATTCTTCACATAAAAATATTTTATCTATACATATAATAAAACAGTAAAAATATTTTGTCTGTACATTTAGTATTTTTGACTAAAATGGATAGAGGGACACTTAAAAAGAACAATAGAAAGCAAAAAAATTTTTTTGGAATTTCTTGTCTTTCTGTCTGTCTGTCTGTCTGTATGTATGTACGCGTTTCACGCAAAAACTACTGGACGGATTTGAATGAAACTTTTTTTGTTATATAGCTATTATGCCTGGGCAACATATAGGCTATAATTGATTTTGAAAACTGGAACACCTGATGAAGAACCATAACAGAACAGATAAACTATAAGAAATATGGAAATGGTGCCTTAGCAAAAGTCGTTCAACCTGATGAGCATTTTCTGCTGACATATAAAAATTGAAGATCTGGAACATCTGATGAAGAACTGCAAGAGACCAGCTACACTGTAACATATATGGTAATGGCTCCTTAGTAAAAGTCGTTCAACCTAATGAGCATTTTCTGCTGACGTATAAAAATTGAAGATCTAGAACATCTGATGAAAAGCTCCAAGAGGCCAGCTACACTATAACATATATGAAAATGGCGCCTTAGCAAAAATTGTTCAACCTGATGAGCATTTTCTGCTGACGTATAAAAATCGAAGATCCGAAACATCTGAAACAGTTTAGAACACAAAGACTTTTCATCTAAGCGAAACTCACGCGGGCGAAGCCGCGGGCTACAGCTAGTTTAAAATATATATTTATCTCATAAGATAATTATATAACTTTATTTTGGGATTTTACTTTTTAGCACAACCCATAAACTAACTGTTTGTAATATATTGGGTAAAACTAAACGCAGGCGTTTCGCATTGCTGCCGCCAGAGGGCGTTCGGGGTTTTCACACTGCTAGCGTGGATGGCGTCGCGTGTGGTTGCCATTGCATTGTCCAGGGCGATATCGGTTTGATTTTAATACGCGGAGCGGTCTCGCGTCTTTTGCTTGTTGTTTAGTTTGAGTGATAATTGTGAATCTCCTGTTTGTTAAATAACTATTGAATTTGTGTTTGTGAAAAACTCTGTTATTGTGACTTTTTCTTGTGAGAGGTGAAACGTGGCTGGCTGTTCACATCTGACTGTTCCCGAGTGAAACTACGGGAAGAAATCTATTTAGTTGTCCTGGGGAATTGAGATCTCAAGGGTTAGGTAGGGTGATTAGGAATTCCCCCTTCCCGAAGACACTCAAGTTTGGATCCGAAGAGAAAGAAGATTTAATTTGGTAAGTGTTCAATTGTATTTAATTTATAGGTTAGGTTATCATATAGGGCCCTGTAGCTCCCTTCATAAGCTACGGTGGTAGCAGACTGCGTATAGCTTAAGTTAGATTCTAGTCGGACAAGCGTGGTGTCGCGTGGAGATTTTTTCCCGGTACTTAATTTTACCGGTAGATTTTTTCCCGGTAAAGTTCCGGTACAGAATTCTTCCCGCCGCTTCGTTTGTCCGGATTCTCTCTGCCACATTTTCTGGCAGCAGAGCGTAGTTGCTCTGCACATTTTCTGGTAGCAGAGCGTAGTTTATCTACCCTCTATTTGTTCGTTTGTAAAAAATAATTAATTGTTTGTAAAAATTATTAGATTTTTCTTAGTTTGTTTGTATAAGAATATTTGTAACCTTTTTTGTATTTGTTTGCGGTTTGTACCGTGCGTTCCGGGTTTGTGCCATTCTCATACCTACCGCGGTTCTTCGTGTAGTTGCTTGATTTTGTTGTTTTTTATTTACCTTTTGTTATTTTTTGTTTGTGACTTGACGCGATGGCGAAGGCCTCCAATGCTAGGGCGACACTCGCCAACGAATTGAGATGGTTTGTGACGGCCGGAGGACTCCTGTCCCGGAAGGACAGGGAGGGCGCCCTACTGCTAAGAGCGGATCACCTCCACTCACGATTGATTAGCGCGGAAGCGGCCATGGTGGTGCTTACCGAAGCCGAACTTGCCCCGGAGGCCTACGCAGGTCACATGGCGGACATGGACCAGATCCTGAGTCTGCACGATGATATCGCGGAGGCGGTGACCGCAATAAGGGCGAGACAGGCTGGCGGACCAGCCCCTCGCACACCTGTTAGACAGGAAGGACCAGCGGTTACTGGTCGGCTCCCCACCCTTCAGCTGTCCCACTTTGGGGGTAGGATGGAGGAGTGGGTAGCATATAAAAATATGTTTGAGTCCCTGGTCGTAGCACGACAGGATTTGTCGAAGGCCCAGAAGATGGCCTACCTCCTCTCCACTCTTGAGGATGAAGCGCGGTCGCTCATCCAGCACCTCCGGGTGGAGGACGACCAGTACGATACGGCTTGGGAGTTATTGAACTCCCGCTACCAAAACTTACGTTTGTTAGCGGATGCGCACGCCGCACAGTTGATGGCCCTGCCCAAGGTGGCCAACAGGGCACAGTTGCGCCTGCAGTTGCTCACGCCCGTTACAGTGGCCTGTAACGCGCTCCGCACACTGGGGCTGCCGGTGGACCAATGGTCCTTTTTGCTGGTGCACATTGTATTGGGCAAATTACCCAATGACATCCGCTCGCGATTTGAGCGCGAGAATGCGGAACGGGATAGCACCACCCTACCAACATTCACTGACTTGGTGAAGTTTTTGGAGTTTGAGGCACGGGCCGCTGAGAATACCATGACGGACTCAGCGCCATCCAGAGCGCCTGAACGTAGGCCCTTGGAACCCTCATGGAGAGGTAAGCCCCAACAGGGACGGCAACCGCCACCGCGTGGAGCTGGTGTGCGGGTTGCACACACGGCAGCAGTCGCGGGGGACGCGGACTGCCTGCAATGTGGCCGGATGGGCCACAGCCTGCTGCAATGCAGGGACTGGCAGAGGCTGCCAGTACAAGATCGGCGCCGCATGGCAAGGCGGCATGAACTTTGCTTCTACTGTTTGGGCAGTCACTATGCACGTGACTGTCCCAGGGCCATACCATGCAGTGCATGCCGTGGGCTGCACCACGTGATGCTCTGCATGAACCGGAACGGGGATGGCCCCCGGTTGTTGAGGCAGGGGTCCCCTATGGGCGGGGGCGCTCCTGCGCGAAGCCCTCCACCATCGGACGGAGGACGCGGCTTCGCTCGTCGCACCCCCCTCGGGAGGGGGTCGCGTACCTGCGCGGGTCTTGGCGGACCGGGACCACGCGCCCCAAGGTCATGGCCAGTATGTAGCTGGCCAGGCCCCGGATAGGGCCCCCATGGGCGGGGGCCCTAGATCGGACGTGAGAGTGGGGACACCCCCCTCCACGCGGGTTACCACTACCCACCACATGCAGCCGCAGCGGTGTTCTCCGCCGCTGCACGAGTACCCACGGCTGGAGTACCACCCGCCGTACCATATGTATGGCCGGGCCGCGGGTTATGCCCCCCCTCAGATGGGGATGTGCACTCGCCCGCCATATTATCCGGGTCAGTGGCGCGCCCCTGGTTTGGAGAGAGTGGGGAGCCCGTAACTAGCTTGCTCCCTTGCTGGGACAGAGCCGCGGACGGTTCTGCTCCCTACCGCGGTGGTCCGCGTATGGGGTCGTAGGGGGAAGCCATTAATTTGAGAGCTCTGTTGGACTCAGGGGCTCAAAGCAGTTTGGTTACCACTCGAGTGGCACACCAGTTAGGTTTAGTCGTGGAAGACTCGCCTGTGCCACTTCTTGGAGTTGGTGGCATACAAGTGAAGTGTCTGACGGGCCAGACACTTGTCACCTTTTCTTCGCTGAAGTCCTCCACAATGAGGATCACGACTTCGGCTATGGTAATGGATACCATTGCGGGTTGGCACCCCTCGACAGACATACCGCCGGGTGTGTTGTCTTTGGTTTCGGGTCTGGATTTGGCCGACCCCTTTGTCTTTCATCCCGGCCCAGTGGACTTGCTCCTGGGCTCGGACGTATTGGGTTGGATTTTGTTGGGTACACAGAAGGCTCTGGGTTCGTCTTCACTGATGGCAGTGTCTACGATTTTTGGTTTCGCCCTGATGGGCCCTGTGTTTGATAATGGCACCGCGGAAGGAGCCACCGGTTGTCGCATCTGCGTCCTTGGCCAAGACCATGCAAAGGTTTTGGGAGGTGGAGGAGCCACCTATGAGTTCCAGGATGGATCCGGAACACGCTGAGTGCGAAGCCCTTTTTCGATCGACCACGGAGAGGTTGCCCTCCGGTCGGTTTGTAACTAGGTTACCCTTTGTTGCCTCTCGTCCTAGCCTAGGGCAAAGTAGGGCGCTTGCGGAGAAACGACTGCTGTCCATGGAGCGACGTATGCAGCGTGACCACGTACTTCGCGATAAATATATTGAATTTATGCGCGAGTACGAGGATTTGGGTCACATGTCTCCGGCTCGAGTTGATTGGAGCTCAACTGAGCATTATTTTTTGCCCCACCACGCGGTGGTGAAGGCCTCAACGGGCAAGTTGCGGACTGTCTTTGATGGGTCCGCACCCACTTCGAACGGAGTTTCGTTGAATCTATGTTTGCATTCAGGTCCCAAATTGCATAGGGACATAATTGACATCATCTTGAACTTTAGAAGACATCAAGTGGTTTGGCGCGGACATCCGGATGATGTTCCGCCAGACAGTCATACATCCTGAGGACAGGCGATTCCAGTTGATACTCTGGCGTGAGCGCCCTGAGGATCCTGTGACGGTGTATGAACTCAATACAAACACCTATGGTTTGAAATCTAGTCCCTATATCGCCATCAGATCATTGCTTGAATTGGCAGAGCGGGAACGGATCCGCTTTCCCCGTGGGGCTTCCGTGCTGTCACGTGACTTGTATGTTGATGACGTGTGCACCGGAGCCCAAAGTATTGAGGAGGCCCTCCTACTGCGGGATGAATTGATTGAAATATTGAAGACAGGTGGCTACGAGCTACGTAAGTGGTTGTCTAATGAGCCTAAAGTTCTAGAAGGGATCCCGGAGGATCACCAACAGAACCCTCACCTGTTTGAGGATGTGGATGATCCCAACAGGATAGCGGTGCTGGGCATGCAGTACCAGCCGCTAACCGATATTTTTACCTTCCAAGTGGACTTGGAAATACCAAAGGTCTGGACTAAGAGAACGGTGTTGTCCGTAATAGCTCGTATGTTTGATCCAAGCGGTTGGATCAGTCCAGTGATATTCTCTGCGAAGTGTCTTCTTCAGAGACTTTGGACTTTGGGCGTCTCGTGGGACGAGCCGCTGTTTGGCTCTCCATTGGATGATTGGCTCGAGTTGTTTTCATCGATTAAGGAAGTCAATCGGATTGCCTTGCCTCGTCGAATATTGCCACCCGGGAAATATCGAGCCAGCCTGCATGGCTTTTGTGACGCGTCGGAGCGAGGCTACGCCGCGTCAGTCTATATGCGGACAGTTGACGCCGATGGCCGGGTCAATGTCTCGCTTTTGTTAGGGAAGAGCAAGGTCGCCCCCATCAGGACTAGGCTGACTATTCCCAAGCTTGAGTTGAGTGGAGCTCACCTTCTCTCTAAATTGTTGCATCACGTTGCATGTGAGCTGGCGGCCACGGTCGAGATACGGGACATCTTCGCCTGGTCGGATAGCCAGGTCGCGCTTGCATGGTTGCGCGCGGCCCCACATACCTTGGAGGTTTTTGTGGGAAATCGGGTTTCCCAAATCCAGAATATCGGAATTGATATAACATGGAGACATGTGCCGGGAGAGCTTAACCCAGCGGACTGTGCCTCCCGAGGTTGTACGGCACCAGAATTGGTGTCACACCCGCTCTGGTGGGGTCCAGAGTGGCTGATGGGATCAGAAACATCTTGGCCTGTCTGTCAGACAGATGTTACTTCTTTGAGTTTGACTGGGCTCCGTGTACATGCTGTAGTCGCTGAGACGACGTCGGAGCCGGATTGGCTACTTGCTCGGTATAGCAGCTTGGATAAGCTTCTGGGTGTCACCAGTTGGATTAAGCGTTTCATACATAATTGTAGAAACCCACAGGCAAAGCGGTTGGAGCCGATTGCAGGTGCAGAAGAGCGCCGGAGCGCATTGTTGCATTGGGTCCGTGTCGTGCAGACCGGACGGTTTGAGTCAGAGCTTCGTATTTTGCGCGACGGACGCGCTAAGTTGAAGGGCGCGGTCGCTCGTTTGAACCCGTACATCGACTCGGATGGGCTTCTTCGGGTTGGAGGCAGGCTCCGGAAGGCGGATCTTCCATATGAGACTCGCCATCCTCTGTTGTTGCCCAAGGGCGGACCCTTGGTGCAGCTTTTGGTGTCTGATCGACACATTCGTAACGCCCATGCTGGGTGCAATGCTTTGTTGGCTATTTTGCAACGCGAGTTTTGGATTTTGTCTGCCCGAAGAGCAATCCGTAGTGTTCTGTTTCGATGTATTGCATGTTATAGGTTGAAGGCATCCACGATGCAACCACAGATGGGTGATTTGCCCGCTGATCGAATCCGACCTTCGAGACCGTTTGACGGCGTTGGAACCGATTTTGCCGGTCCCTTTTCGATCAAGGCTTCTCCCTTTCGTAATGCCCGTATTGTGAAGGGCTATTTGTGTGTATTTGTTTGTTTGGCCACCAAGGCTGTCCATTTGGAGGTGGTATCGGCTCTGACTACGGAGGCCTTCGTCGCCGCGTTGGATCGCTTTGTTTCGCGTCGAGGTCTACCTTCCCTTATTAGGTCTGACAATGGCACAAACTATAAAGGAACTGTAAATTATCTTAAGGATGTTTCTGTGTTTATTGATAAAAATTGTACTAGTTTAAGTCAAATTGCTGCCCAAAGGGGAATAACCTGGAAGTTTAGTCCCCAAGTTGCCCCCATTGGGGAGGGATTTTTGAAGCGGCTGTGAAATCCGCAAAGACCCACCTCCGCCGCATTATCGGAGAAACGGCTCTAACTTTTGAAGAGCTGGCCACAGTGTTTTGTAAAGTTGAGGCGGTCCTCAACTCTCGTCCTCTCTGTCCGCTATCTCCAGATCCAAATGACTTGGAAGCTCTCACCCCTGGTCATTTTTTGGTGGGAGGGCCGTTGAATGCCCTGCCCGAATACCCGTGGAAGGATGAACGCGTATATCGGTTGTCGCGTTTTCAAATGTTGCAGCAAATGAGCCAGGACTTTTGGCGTCGCTGGTCGCTTGAATATTTGCATTTGCTGCAGCAAAGAGTGAAGTGGACAGACAGGACTGAGCCTCCCAGGGAGGGTGATTTAGTATTGTTAAAAGAGGCAAATTTGCCCTCATTGCTTTGGCGACGAGCTCGCATATTACGTTTGATTCTTGGCGGAGATGGCACTCCGCGTGTGGCTGAGGTGTTGGTCGACGGTTCGATTTTAAGGAGAGGTGTGACCTCTCTCGCCCGCCTTCCCGTAGAGTAAGCTAGCGGTCTGCTTCTCAGACCGGGACGGGGGGATGTTTGTAATATATTGGGTAAAACTAAACGCAGGCGTTTCGCATTGCTGCCGCCAGAGGGCGTTCGGGGTTTTCACACTGCTAGCGTGGATGGCGTCGCGTGTGGTTGCCATTGCATTGTCCAGGGCGATATCGGTTTGATTTTAATACGCGGAGCGGTCTCGCGTCTTTTGCTTGTTGTTTAGTTTGAGTGATAATTGTGAATCTCCTGTTTGTTAAATAACTATTGAATTTGTGTTTGTGAAAAACTCTGTTATTGTGACTTTTTCTTGTGAGAGGTGAAACGTGGCTGGCTGTTCACATCTGACTGTTCCCGAGTGAAACTACGGGAAGAAATCTATTTAGTTGTCCTGGGGAATTGAGATCTCAAGGGTTAGGTAGGGTGATTAGGAATTCCCCCTTCCCGAAGACACTCAAGTTTGGATCCGAAGAGAAAGAAGATTTAATTTGGTAAGTGTTCAATTGTATTTAATTTATAGGTTAGGTTATCATATAGGGCCCTGTAGCTCCCTTCATAAGCTACGGTGGTAGCAGACTGCGTATAGCTTAAGTTAGATTCTAGTCGGACAAGCGTGGTGTCGCGTGGAGATTTTTTCCCGGTACTTAATTTTACCGGTAGATTTTTTCCCGGTAAAGTTCCGGTACAGAATTCTTCCCGCCGCTTCGTTTGTCCGGATTCTCTCTGCCACATTTTCTGGCAGCAGAGCGTAGTTGCTCTGCACACTAACTTTATGGTCTATTTACATAATAATAAAATTTGAGTGAAAATATAAAACTGTAACCCGCATCTTCTACATTTTCTTCTACCTCGTCTTCTTCTAGTCTCGATGTGTTCAAAATTAAAGTAAGCTCTAATTTACAAAAAAATCATTCTACACACAGTGTTTAGGACATTTTAAAATATTTTTTTATTGTTTCCAATTAGCGTGTATTCAGTAGACCGGCGCGGGCGCGAGCGGGCCAAACGCCCGCCTGTCCGCCGGCCGCGAATATGAGCTGATGGATGAACGCCATCGCTGCTTTGCATACAATGGAAAAAATAAACAAATTTCTGCCAAGCTGTTAGCGGTTTAACTTGCCGATGGTTCCGTACACGTGGAAAGGTCTTTCAGCTCGTACTGTTTTGGAATAATTTATTTCTACATTTTTTGCAGAAAAAATATTTATTAAAGTACTCATAAGTAGGGGAGTTTATATGGAGAATTTGCTACCGGTAACAATCAAGAATGTTACATGTAAGTATTTAATATTAAAAAATATTACATGATAACTATGCACTTAAGTAGTTTAATTGAGTGCTTAGATAGTAAGACAAGGTAGAATATTCATTCTAGTTTTACAACATT
Organism: Ephestia elutella; assembly: GCA_018467065.1. Classification (NCBI taxonomy): domain Eukaryota; kingdom Metazoa; phylum Arthropoda; class Insecta; order Lepidoptera; family Pyralidae; genus Ephestia; species Ephestia elutella. The sequence goes on along the minus strand of CM031567.1, from coordinate 9,250,415 downwards.
ACCAATACGAATATTTCACTTCATTTCTTACATTGGATACATGATCTTGTCAAAACTAACTGAAATAAAAAATACCCTACAGAAGAAAGAAATATAAGCAAATTCATGTACTCCAATAGACCTAAAACACATACACCTGAATTATTTTTTAGTCCGGACGATCACAAACTTTTTAAATGCAATAAGTTTCCAGATAAAATATTTATAAAAATTTCGTTATAATTATAACAGAACCCTAAAAGCCGACTAGCGGACACGTTACTACGCTAATTAAAACTGCTGCGTCAGTTTATGTCGTTTTGTAATCCCATTTAGCGTTATGTGGTTTCTTGTTTGGATTTATAGCCTGAGAAAGAACTTCTAAATAGAATGATTAATAAAGGCTGTCATTTACTTAGATAAGACTATTACGCTAATTTTTCGAATTAATTCGTAGTGTGGTGCAGTAAAAAGTATTTAACTTAAAAAGAATATAAAAAGTTAGATCTAGTCGAAAACTACGTCTTAAAATGTATTTTTTTTTTTGGGTTGGAAACAATGGCACACCTCAGGTAAGTAGATAAAAAATTCAAAATTCATGCAAAAAATTTCGATTTTTAGAATTTGATATCTGAGGTATCCTTAGTTTCCTTACGTTATCCTGAATAACTAGGCTGTGTGATGTCTAGAGTTGCAGTCGTGTTAATATATTTATTTTTTAAATGAACTATTCATTCGGTATATATTCTACCAAAAAAATATTTTGAAATAAAGTGTAAAATCTAGAATAGAAAATAAATCAAGTAGCACCTGACGCAGGAAGTAAATGTACAATATAATATTCAGTACACAATCCAGACATTGTTGCTGCAAATCGCTGCTATCCGTGATTCTCGATACAGGCGGTAATGTTTTTCACGTCAGAATTGAATCGTAATTATAGTCGATGCACCGATTAACATCTGTCGACTGCACAAACTCGGATTATAAGGGGTTCAATCATTGCAAGTAATTATTCTTATCCGTCGGATGTTCAAAGCGCTTGATCGCAGCATAATTTTCTCAGATTCGCGCGCATCAAACCCAAGCTGATTATTAGGCAGTCACACTGACGTGATTGCCTAATGTAGTCTACCACTATGCAATTTTATAAACTTTTACGTAAACGTTAACCATTTACTGAGAAATCTTTGCTTTGTTTCCCTTTGACTAGAAAATAATAGACTTGCTTTTACATATTTTATACCTTTTGTTCTCCAGAAGTTATACGGATTACAATAAAATAATACTAGTGTAAGAAGTCGTCCAAGCTAGCTTAATACTCTGAACACATTAGACCACATTTTGAACACACTTATTAAAAAAAAAACACACATACATGGATGGATGGATGTGCTATTTCACTAGTACAAACAGAGATGACATGAAATAAGAATTTGGCAAAAATATAGAAAGCCCCCCAATACAAGGTAGGTAGCCGTCAGGGTCAGGTAAGCACAAGATCACGAATGACTAAGGTTCTCTTATTGCTTATATCTATGCTAAATTAACTAGAGTCCTTGACTCATCGAATGATTGCAAAACATGTTTTATGCTTTTAAATCCTAGTTCCAGTCAGAAATCCTAACAAAATCAGTTTACCCCTGGAGGCTCACCGATGCCGACATTTCAAAGTAAATTACTAACAGATTATAGAGGTAAGAGCTGCTAGGACATTCCCGATCATGTCGATCGGCCTCGTCCATTACGGGCGCAGAGCCTGGGAGAGTGCGCTGGCGGCACTCCGTGCTTTTGTAAAAACTCTGTTGCTAACAGAACGATTATAATATATTAGTTGGCTTAATTGCAGCGATATAATTAAGCCGGTAAGCGAGCATACGTGACGATATCCCGGCCGCTCGGCCCACGCGGCGGAGATATTAAGAGGAATAACTCGGACTGATCGGATATTTCGCGATAATGAACGTTGCGGCGATCGAAGTGTCATTAGGAAGTCGTAACCGGCGATGTGCGCCCTTAAGTAATGTTGCCAGAGAGATTAATCTTCATAATTGCCCACGACCAACTGTATATTAGCAATAATTCAGTTTTTGTCAGCATTCGCAACAAAGATTAAAGGCCGTTTATGAATCGACTTGAGATTTCTTCAGCATGTCGATATAATGACCGTAATAATAACGGTCTAATAACACGGGACTTTTGATGTGGAGCTTGCTGGGTTTTTATGATTATAAAATGTATGGTTTACCTAAACAAATTTAAATAATAATCACATAATAAATACGACCATCAGCAATAAGGATTATGAATAATAGGATTGTTATTGTTTTTCGTGTAAAAATGGGTAATAAAATATGTAAAAGTTCTAGTTTTATATCAAAACAGTTTATTGCAAATCAGGTCTATAACCGCAATTTAAACGTCACGAATATTTCACGCTCTTAGCGAGCCATTCTGTCGGAACTCGGAGGTCTAAGGATCGACATTAGAGGCGATCAGTCGGCGGAGGAAACGGGCTAATTTCCTAATGGCTTACGAGGTGACAGTTACCCGCCGTGGGAATCAAATCCAACACATTCTAAAACTTTCGCATGCTATGAAACAATCGAAGCAGATCTATATCGATCGATCGTAATCGCATTATTACATTATAAATAATATGTATTTATTGTAGTGAATTAAATAATAAATATCCAGTTATGTGTTGCTCAACACATAACTGGATACCTTATAACAATTTTATTGTTGTATAACAGTAGATAAGGAATTGTTGTTTTCATATACTTACATAGAGCAAAAACAAAAAAAATAAAAAAGGCACTAACATTAATACTTGAGTATAAAATGAATATTATAATATATTTATCATTTTAAATAATGTAATTGATAACTGTGCTAATGTATTTTACTAGTCGTCGATACATTTTATTGCTCTAAATATGTCAGGCTTTAAATTATGGAATACATTAAACGTAACCGGCAGAGTTTTTATTTAATTACGACTGGAAATTCTTCTATAAATCATACCAAATTAGTCCATGCATAATTGAAATTACGTTTAAGTCGGGTCGAGTTGATATGTTTTGATATAAATTTTATGCAACAAATTATACTTACTTATCCATTAAAATATATCCTTAGGCAATTCGCAATCACTTTCCAATTTTTTAAGTTATGAAACTTTTGAGTTATGCGTTATTGCTATTGCAGTAAGTGGAGTAAATATAAATGACCTCTTTTTATCGTGATTTATTGTTTACTAGTTTTCGCCCGCGGCTTTGCCCGCGGCTTCGCCCTCTTGAATTTCCCACGGGAACAGTGCTTTTTCCCGAGATGGGTACCCTATGTCCTTCTCCGTATGTTCTAGTTCTTCCAGCTATGTGTATGCGAAATTCCAGGAAGATTGGTTCGGTAGATACAGCGTGAAGAGGTAACAAACAAACAAACTCACTTTGGCATTTATAATATTAGTTAGGATTTATATATCTTTGGATTAAGTACCTATTTCTTTTCGCTGAATCACGCCTAGGTACATTCATCGAAAAATTTCTAGGTGGTACCTAATTGGGGTGATGAAAGCTTTGCATGTTAGTAAAATCATGGTAAAATCCTATCTCTGCAGTGCTCAGATGTTTTAGATGAATATTAAGTTTCGCGATCAAGTGTCTCCGATCTCCGATTAACACTCGTTATGAGAAAGATTCCGATAAGCAGCGAAGTTGTTCGTGTCAAAACATTGACCATGTATACGGCTCAAATTATGAATTAATACTGATAGGGCGGTACTCTCAGTCGCGAGACTTACTTCGTCCAGATAAGGGAAAAGCGTCGCTGGCTTATAAATGACTCTTTATTAAACGTGAAAGGAACGACGGCGGCTAATGGGCCGATCATGCGCTCCCATTAAAGATTATTTAATATTCAAAAGCGACCGTCGATAAATCACAGGCCCGCCATGCTTCTCCGGCTGCACTACACTTTTATATGGGCTCATTCGTGGTTTTCATTTTAGCACATCTTAATGGAATTAATTTTACCCAACGCCATAAAAGTCTCCGTAAACTGTGATGGTTATATCGCTCAATATTCGCTACAGTTTTCCAATAAGACTATCGACTCACAATCTCTGTATGAATTAGAACTAGCTGATAGTTTAAGTTGGTTAGAGCGACAAAAAGTAATGTAACGTAAAAGGTCAGCAGTGGAAGTCTCTACAAATATACACTTGATTTTACTGAGATTTCGTTGGTGAAACGCCAATGACCTTACTTTAGCGCAAAATGCAAGTCGGGATCTTATTTTAACCGATATACAATAGCTCTAGCGATAAACGATAGCAATATTATTTAGAGTGACAAGAAGTGTCATTTGTCCTAATGTTGCCAGTAATTGAAAATTATTTTACTAAACTATGTTCTGAAATCGACGTAACGAAAAATAGAATTCTTGCGTCTTAATTTATATAGCAAAATGTAGTAAGTACCTAAGGCACAATGCTCGATGGCCTCTGTAGAGCCTCTCAACAAGTGGGTCTAAAAATGAACATGGACAAGACGAAAATTATGTTTAATATCCGTGTCGCACCCACTCCTCTGAAGGTTGGAGACTCTACACTCGAAGTTGTTGACAATTATCTATACTTGGGACAAACAGTTCAGTTGGGTAAGTCCAACTTTGAGAAAGAGGTCAACCGTCGAATCCAACTCGGCTGGGCAGCGTTCGGGAAGCTTCGCGATATCTTCTCGTCCAAAATACCGCAGTGTCTCAAGACTAAGGTCTTTGACCAGTGTGTGTTGCCAGTAATGACATACGGAACAGAGACGTGGTCGCTTACTATGGGCCTCATAAGAAGGCTCAAGGTCACCCAAAGGGCGATGGAGCGCGCTATGCTCGGAGTTTCTCTGCGTGATCGAATCAGAAATGAGGAGATCCGTAGGAGAACTAAAGTAACCGACATAGCCCGCAGAATCGCGAAACTTAAGTGGCAGTGGGCGGGGCACATAGCTCGTAGAACAGATAGCCGTTGGGGCAGAAAAGTTCTCGAGTGGCGACCACGAACCGGAAAACGTAGTGTTGGCAGGCCTCCCACTCGGTGGACCGACGACCTGGTGAAGGTCGCGGGATGCGCATGGATGCGGGCAGCGCAGGACCGGTCGTTATGGAAATCCTTGGGGGAGGCCTTTGTCCAGCAGTGGACGTCTTTCGGCTGAGAGAGAGAGAGAGTAAGTACCTACTGTCAAATATAATAGTAAAAAGAAAATACGAGAACTTAATGCTCATTCACCTTAGACGAAAGAAAAAGAAAAGATATGCATGATGACATACCTACAAAAAATCGTGCACATATAAAGCCGGCGCTAACAAAGAATTTGGCACAAAGATGGCCGCCTGCGCGTACTAATAATAGTGACAAAACATGGCGACCGACCGCATAACTACTGTTTGTATATAGATTGTTATGCCGGGTCTATTCTTTTTACACGACTGACCAAAACAGGAGTGTTATGTTTTCAGGGTTCACGTATGTAAGTATGTATGTATGTAAGTTTCTTTATTCCACCATAAGTCCTGAACAGCTAAACATATTTCCTCGCATTTCTCCGAGTGACATAGGCTATGTGAGTTGTCGATCGTGTTTTTATTATTTAATAATAATTAGCTTGTTTACTTAGTCTATGTCACTCACTCAGATTTAAGACGTTGATATATTAGAATAGAAGTCGTTCTTTTATATCAATGCACCGATTTGTTCGATTTGATTTTAATATCAAACGATGCATTGAAATAATATTTGTTTTTTATTGATTCTTCATCTCTATGATTTAGGTACATTTAAATCGGACAAAGTACATGCATGCACTTTTGCAGTAAGCATGGTTTCATTGCACAGCGTTCATAAAGAGTCATCAGAGAACACCATTTGCCTACCCTAAGAAAAACTTAAGTTGTTGTAACATAAAACTTTTTTCGCAGGTAATTTGCAAATTCCATTACTACCTATGTAAAATTTTATTGTACGGACGAAATAATATAAAGGCTATGTCCATATTAAAATACCATCAGTATTTGTGATTTTTTTTAAACTTCTAGTATTCTCCGTATTATTACCAAGAAAAAGAAACTAAAACTAATACGGCCGTTTTTTTAATAAATGAGCATAAAAATTAAACCAACACTTTTTAAAACTTTTACTATTCACCGTAAGTATTACCAAGAAAAAGAAACTAAAACTAATACGCCCGTTTTTTTTTAAATAAATCAGCATTAAAATTAAACCAACACTCATTATAGCAAAGTTAAATAATATTGTTAGGTAATAATAAAAACAGAGGTACAATCATTGAATTATAAATAAATATGGAAGTATAATTCTCATACAACGAACGCTCTAATCTTGGTTCCATTCACGCAAACAAATGTACTTAAATACAACAAGACACTCACACATTCTCATAGAAAAAGCTAGTACACGATTGGGCGCGTCAAGGTCACGGGGCGGGGTCAACACACCTCGGCAGCCGGCTACCGCTCAAACAAACGGCTCAGCCGCTTCGCGTTTGAAGTCTCGGCACAGAATTAATATAAGTACTACGTAGTCTCGGCAAAGGAAAGAAAGGTAATTCCGCTGTTCTTCATATCTGTGTGATTTCTACACCACTTTACGACACACGATGGCATATTTTTTCTAATTAAACTTGCGAAATTACTCGATGATACGTACAATTGACACTTATGTGTTAGGTACAAGTACAACCGTTGAACTCGCAGCGCCACGGCGAACTGAGGCGAAGTGAGGTGTGTATTTTACGCCCCGCCCACAGAGGTGCATATTTCGTGGAACCATTTTTTTGGCGTTGTTAGAGTTCTATGGTATATTAGTTCGTTGGGTACAATATTGCACTCATAAAATCGCTTAGGGTAATTTCCTTATTTCCCCATAATTGGCAAACATTTTTAGAATGGTAACTTTTCTCGTCCCAAACGTGGTTAGAGCTATCTTTAACTAGAATCCAATGTTTACCATAACGAAAACAGTATAACTTGCTAGTCCGGTAAAGTTAAGTTAGCGAACAATATTATTCGGTATGGTTAACTGTGCAACGGCGCGAGCGAACAGATTCTCTCTTGTAATTGGCTGGTCGCAACCCAAACCGCCAGTTGGAAGGAGATAATCGAATGCCGCGCGGGGCGATTTAAGGAAATACTTACTGTGCTCATCAGTGCTGTCATCTAGTACTAACATCGTAATTTAAAAATTTGTTAAAATTTCATGGAAATGTGCATTAAGATAATGTTATAAGTGTCAAATAATCAAGAAAACAATAAAATGAAATAAAAACTAATCCAAAACGCGTGAAAGTATCAAAATACTATGAATTTACTTGTATCGCAATTGTGGTTACAGTTATCGGCGGCTCATATGAGGCCGATAGAATTCGTCGATTGTATTGTTAGCTATAACCGTAGATGCCTAAATTGACATTGGACAGACTTACAAATATGGTTATGAATGCTCGATAAAATCTTTGCGGCCTCTATTTTTTATTAAAAACGGTGAAATTGGTGTTTATTGTTTGTTAATATGATATTTTGGTTCATTATTGATGTGATAGTTAAGGATTTTGCATATTATATCGCCTCAAGAAAATTGCCACGAAAAGAAAGTAAGTTATTGCAAGCGATTATCTCAATTTCAAGCGATTATATGATTGATCAGACGTAAAGTTTGAGACTTGCGGTACAGAACCGGCAATATAGTAACTTCAACGGTATCTGATGCTGTTATAAGCGCAAAAGTGTCGCAAATTGGCATCAGGCGTCAACTATTACGCCTGTAGTGGTCGCACTACCGTGTGTGGTCGTCGATAACTATCGGAATATATCCGAGGGAATGCCTTCAATCGTATATGGCGGTGTACAATGCCATAACACTTGTTCCATCAGATGTTAACAGGGATAGCGATGTGTTGATGCTTGCGGGCTTTGGCGGTTGACGTCATTAAACCGCCAATCAGAAAATTCACACCTTTATGCTCTTGCTTTTCAGGTGGACTATTTTCGTTAAAATTGTGTAGTCTTTGGATTCTTAACTTTCTCTGGTTTGAATAAACTTTGTGGCCAATTGAAGTACATCAGATGCAAATACTATACTATAAAATCTATCTATAAATTTAAGTTATAATACTCGTACTTGTTTATTTATAAAACTACGCAAGTTAATTTTCTCAGTTCGTAAACTATTCCCAATAGTTATTCAAAGTTTTGGAGGCAAGGGCGGCAAGATATACTGTCAAACAAAGCCGGTGTCTCATAAACTTATTTCCGTCGATAGCGTTGTCTATTTTTTGCGAACAAATGGCAAAACAATAATTCGTACCCTTGCGCTGAGCTAATAACAATAAAATAGAAAGGCGATCACGGACGCGGGGTGGTGACTGGTTCAATCAACGAGTCAGATTTATTTTTATGAAAATTGGCATAAAATCGTCGGGTCAGCGGGGGCTCTGTAGGCCCCGCGAGACCGCACGCCCGCCCGTTTACTGCATATCGTTTCCTCCGGCCGGCCGCCTCTCGAAATATTACCACTGGTCATAACTTTTTATATGCACCGATGACATTGCAGAAACTGGCGGGTCGCTCTTGGAATTGTTTTGAGTTGTTCGCAGTCCCACATAGGTACCTAAATCTTATTTTTTTCGTCTATCTACCAACTTGTATGTAACGTGTCTAATAAATTAAGCTTTAGACTTATTAAGCTTAAAGATAAGAAGCCTGAAAAAAAAAAATCATTGAAACATAATTATGATAAGTTTGAGATTTTACTTTTTTTTAGGGTCTCTAATTTATTTTTTCACAGCATTTACATTAAATTCATTTTAATTTAACTATTATGAATAATAAAATATACATGTTTGTATGTACTTAGGTAAAATATTTTTTTAGAGTCAATAGATGAAATTTGTTTACCTTCTGAATGTAGAGTTTCTTTATTCCTTGGACTAAATACGGACTATTTTTTCTTGTCACAGTAATTCCGACACAGTCACACTGGCCGCAGCCCATCGCCGGAGTAATTCAGTAATTCGTCCCATGTACCTACGGCCCACTTGGGACGAAACGCAGAAAATCAAAATTAATCAATTCGTCCCATTCTTTTTTTGTATGGAAATTTAAACCTTATCAACGCTTGGTACAGTCAGTGAGACAAGAATCAAAAACTTTAAAAAAGAATTAAAAACTAATATATCCATAAATCTTTTACAAATTGTTGATTATTTTTATCTTTATTATTATAAATTACATCTTTTATATTTATTACTGTTGATTTTTTATTTTTTATGTATGTAGAATAGTTTTTAAATGTGATTAATAATTATAAGACTGTAATAGAAACTCTTTAAAATTCCTTGTTTTGTGACGAGTATAATACATCGTAAATAAGAAACTAAAACGGACAGTAAGGCCTAATGTCATATTTAGTTTACTAGTAAAAATACTTCTTGATTTTATGTTTTCTGTTTTATTTTTAAGTCCTTTTCTCTATGTAACTATTCTATGATTATTACATTTCTTAATGAAAAATTCAATGTTTATTATTTCTACAATAACACTTTTTTTACTGATTGTAGCATTTATAAACATGGGACGAATTGCAGAATGAAATTTTATATAATTTTGATTTTCTGCGATTCGTCCCAAATGGGCCGTAGGTACATGGGACGAATCACTGAATTACTCCATCGCCGTCGTCTCGCAGACGTCGGTGTAGTGTTGATGTGTCAAGCGGGTGTCTCGCTCGTAAAGGCGATTCTCTATTATCGGCCACTTCACTCGCGGAGACCTTACCTTAGGGCAACACAATCATCGACTTGTTGCATAATTTTTGACCAAACAATCATAAGTAAGGTCTTAGTCCTTGCCTATTTACAATTTTACCGCATTGGACCATTAAAATTACACCTTCAACATTGTAAGTTTTATTAAACACATTAACACCATGGGACTTCCACTAATACATAATTTATTAGCAGTTTAATTGAATCGAAAGCGTTTAAAAGAGTATAAAAAATATTGCAATATGCACTGGCTAGTAATAAAAAGTCACCAGATAGGTTCCCTCATTTTTATAAAAACGTTATTCTTCACAATAAACAAACGGCTGAGTAAAACATAAATTTTAATATTTTTTGTTGAAATAAATTTAGTTTCCATATAAGTTTATTTTATTTGAATAGGTATTTTAATGGAATAGTTTTATTAACATATGTAATTTTTCATACAAGGTAGGTGTGTACGTACATTGAAACGGCTAATTGTAAAACAATAATACGAGGAATATGATCAAATGAACTATTGTAACAATATAGAAATACAATACAGAGCATAAAGTTTTACGTGTAACATAAATCTAGAAGTTATTCCCATGGGATGATAAGGGTGTTCGGCGGCATCCTTTCCCAACTTTGTGGCGGTTCGGCATTGGTAAGTTGAGATTTGAACTAGGATCACTGTAACACAGGTTTACTTAAAACATAAATTTATATAAAAACCAACTAAAGATTTTCCATACAAATGAGCAGTCATATGATCGGAAATATTATCATACACATGTTATCACGCCTTTTTTTCCGTGGAGGTAGGCAGAGACTAGCGATTATATATTAGGATATATATTTAGCTTCAAACTGTTATATCCTACAGGATAGGGGTACTATTTATCTATGTTATTT
>CM031567.1:9190743-9239606 GCA_018467065.1 Ephestia elutella | reverse complement strand
AGCCCCTCCCGATCCGCGTCTGATATTTTCAAGTCCGAACCACAAGATGAAGAATGTCAGAGAGATTCTAGTTTTGAAGACACTGATCGCGTCACACCTAAACGAGAACCGGAAGAGAATGACACAGCCGCTGATGGAGAACCAGAGAGATATCCATCTTCATCACCCTACGACGACTGCAGTATGGACTCGAAATACAGCAATGAAGATCATATTGGCAGAGAAAGTCCGCAAGTCAAGCCCGATCCAGACCAACCGGAAAATCTCTCAAGTAAGAATTCACCGATACCCGGACCAATTTCAATAGCAACGGGGCTCCGTACCTTTCCTTCATTTCCATTATTTCCACATTCACCGCCTAGCAGTATTTCCTCTGGTAGTATTACCCCATTCCAAAATATGAATCACAATATAGTTGACGTCGATATTGCGCGTGATCCTGTCTTTTATAATTCGCTTTTGCCACGTCCCGGTAGTAATGATAACTCTTGGGAAAGCTTAATAGAAATTACTAAAACTTCAGAGACGGCAAAATTACAACAGTTAGTAGATAATATTGACAATAAATTATCAGATCCCAATGAATGTATCGTTTGTCATCGAGTCTTATCATGTAAAAGTGCTTTGCAAATGCATTATAGAACACATACTGGCGAAAGACCTTTCCGGTGTAAGTTATGTGGACGTGCTTTTACGACTAAAGGAAATCTAAAGACTCATATGGGTGTTCATCGTATAAAACCTCCATCTCAAATGTTACATCAATGTCCAGTTTGTCATAAAAAATTTGCTGACCCTACTATATTACACCAACATATTCGCCTTCATACTGGGGACCGTATTCCGTTTGACAATACACGCCATTTAGAGTTAAATGATTTTCCGTCGTTAAGTAATGAGTCCGACGTCAATGAATACACGCCATACCGTCCTGTACCTCCACCACTTTTCCCCACTCCTTCCACTCCCGGCGACCGACGGGCGGACTCCCGCGGGACGGACGATGAGAGCGGCCGGGACGACCGTGATCCCGCTAATCGGGAGTTCGACGATGACTCTGATATGAAAGATCGTCGAACTTCGCCGCTCTCCGTCTACGCCTCGGCGTCCGAATGCGAAGTAAAAACCATCACCACAACGGCTTCCCTCCCATCGGCGACAGGTTCGGAGAGCGGGCGGAGTGCGCGGGCCTCGCCGCCGTCGCCCACGCTGTCGACGCTGTCGACGCCGCCGCGGCTGCCTCAACACTCGCCGCTGCCATCGCCACCTACGCCCCTCGCAGCGCTCGGTGCTCTAGGAGGATCACCCTTCAGCTCACTCGGACTCGCGTTCCCTCCCGCAGGTATGCGATAGCGGGATATTATAATTTCGTCCGCCCCGGTCGCCCAACATCCATCCCTATGATTGATCCTTAATTGCCAACTAATAAACAACTGTCAATTAACTGGGCGCTTGAATACACGCTGAAAGTCTTAGAAAAGTAACATTTAGTTGAAGAAATATAGTTTGTAGTTATCGTGCGTTCTGAACTGACCATCTCATTAGTGACATTGAGTTGGCATTGAACAGTGGATTTATTTGTGTGCAGTGCGCGGCAACACCACGTGTAACATCTGCTACAAGACGTTTGCCTGCAACTCGGCGCTGGAGATTCATTACCGCAGTCACACCAAGGAACGGCCTTTTAAGTGCACAGTCTGCGATCGCGGCTTCTCAACAAAGGTTAGTTGAATCTTATTATGCATCAAAACCTTATTTACTCCCTTAACGAACATCTACTTCTATTTATTGTTGTTTAAATAATTATAGTATGATATTATAAACACTTCAACAGATACATTTGAAATCGCATTTAAAAATTATTTGAAAAGACAATACCGCTAAAATAATTATCATGTAATGTCTCACGTACCTAACCCCGATTGAGTGAATTGGCTTTTAGCCAGTTCATACTTTATTGTTACACAAATAGCAAAGCTTATTATTCATTTACGACTTTAAAAAAATCATTTAAACATATTGTAATGTAGATGTTCAGTGATGCATAGACGTTTCCTGAGTCTTAGTATATACAAACAATCTTCCCAACAATAAATAGATACAGGCGTCCGGTAAATAAATAATAGGTAGGTGTCTAATAACTAAGTTTAGTCAGAGACGTTAGCTGCGAGGAAGTTCACGCGCCGGTTTCATTTCATCCAAGTCCCGATGCATTAATTTTGCAAGCAGTAATTACAAGTCGCTAGTCGGCATTAGTTTTAGCTGTTGTCTTCCTCGGCACTCGGCACCCGAGCTCCTTGCAGCGCTCAGTAATTGACTGCGAACTTGGCAAACTTGTAGGCTCGTTACGATTTCATCTAAAGCACAGAACTGCTTTGGGATTCAGCCATATACGCCTAAACTCATTTATAATGGGTTCAATAAAGTCATAGTGAATTTACAATCTGCAATGTCGTTCTAATTAATAATACTAGTTGTGGAAGGTGTAGGTATGTTCATTCATTTCGATAGGGCTTTTTTTACAAAGTTAGCTTTACTCTTATTATTCTGTCTGAATGAATTTACTCAATATCAATAAAAAAAACTGTAACTAGTCTATACTAAATATTATTTATGTCTATATGAGAGAAACAGTGTAGGTACCTCTAGAAATAATAGAACAAACAATGTGAAAGTATGCTTCCGCCCGCCGGTGCGCCCCGCTGCTTCCATTTCCCAGCGCCCTACCGTCTTATTCAGTAATTTATGAGTCATTTTTATATTATTACAATAATTTACCAATATTCATACGATTTAAACCATAATAATAGTCAATTGGTTAATAATAAATAATAACAACTTAAGTCCGCCAATATCGAATGAATAACCAAATTAGGTTCATCCTAGTAAATGAGTGTTAAGATGGAACTAGAAAGCTAAGTTTTTACACGACTGACCAAAAAAGGAGTGTTATGTTTTCAGGGTTCATGTAAGTTTCTTTATTCTACCATAAGTCCTAGACGGCTAAACCGATTTTGATGTGAGAGGTATTATTAGATTCCTTGCATTCCTCCGAGCGACATAGGCTATGTGTGTTGTCAGTCGTGTTATTTATTTTTTAATAATTAGCTTGTTTTATTTATCTGTAATGGAGGTACATTAAATATCTTCCATTCTAGGGAAAAGTAATACTTCCGAGGGAGACAAGAGGGTCAAAATTTCAAATAGAATATAGGACGTAGGAATAGAGAAGACCAAGGAAGATATAGATTGATCTTGTGAAAGAACAACCTGAAATGATTAGTGATAGAGCAAAGGAAAGAAACTGATGTCCTTTGTCGACTCGTCTGGAGATGATTAGGATTAACAACGGAATAGAACAACGATATCTACTCTTTTGATAAATTTTAGCTATATCTCACTTAAATAGGAACCTTACCTATGAATTAAACAAAATCTAATTTTGCATATTAAATTTAAATGGTCCTAAAGTTACAAAAACTGTTCAATTTCTACATTTATAATCGGAGAGCAAAGGAAAGAAACTGATGTCCTTTGTCGACTCGTCTGGAGATGATTAGGATTAACAACGGAATAGAACAACGATATCTACTCTTTTGATAAATTTTAGCTATATCTCACTTAAATAGGAACCTTACCTATGAATTAAACAAAATCTAATTTTGCATATTAAATTTAAATGGTCCTAAAGTTACAAAAACTGTTCAATTTCTACATTTATACAAAAATAGGAACAAAAACCCTTAAATCTAGGTTCCGGGAACCGTGGAAACATTATTCTCTATTACTAATGCAAATAAATTTAAAAAAATTATAATATTGGCAAGTGAAATTATTTCAATCGCAGTGCATCCAGTCAAATCTTCGTGGTTTAAGGAAAGCAGATAATTGATTCTTATTTTGTAAATGTTTTGATTTAATAAATAAAAAAATGAATGCAATTATTTAGGACTTATCTACATAGACTTTAAGACGCATTTTTCGATTTTTTTTTTAATAATTTTTTGATTTTATAATTATTAAAATTTAATCAATTATAAAATCATTTAATCTCTACTCTCATTTAAATTAACAATACTTCATCTTAAATCACTTAATCTTTTAAATAAAACAAAACACCTACACAATTACTCTACTTTATCCAAAGTTGTTAGTCTATAAAATCATAAATAATGTATATAAACCCAAATAAAAAATGTGACAAAGGCAATTTATTGGCTTACGTATTTCTATAAATATCTTTAATATTCACATGCAAGTATTTCGCTATTAAATAAAACATTCGTATCGGAGACAACGAGGGTTTGGTTATAAATAGCATTTCGTATGAATAAGTATCAATTTAATTCAAAACATCAAAATAATAAAAAAAAGTTATTGTTAAAAGCATTTTTATAGCGATTGAAGTTTTATACTCAGTTCGGCCAATATTTCAAGTATGTAAGCTGCGCCTGCGCGCTTGGTCGTGGTCCATCGCGCCACAAAAATGATAAGTCATAAAAACGACGTCACAGAAAACGATCGGAATATTAATTCATGTCGTAAAATATTTATTGCTTATAAATCCTTGAGCCTTTACCTACGCTTCGTGTCATAAAAAGATTATTTATGCTTGACAAAGTAACATTTTCGTATATTTCCGAAAGTGACCACGGTTCTTATCAATAAATAAAATATAGGTTATTTACGACGGCGCCTCTTTTATTAAAATGCAATGGAATGTCATCTGACGTCCATAGTTTTGAATTTTGATAAGAAATTTCAGACGTCTGTACCTAACCTACGATTTCGATTTGAAGCGGTCTAAAATATAGATACCTAATTTATAGGTCTCGCTTCAGATTTCGCACGATTATAACAATGACCCGAGTTTTTCTATCGGATGTTCAAGATCGTGATTGATAGTCCTAGAATCATTTGAAATGTTTAACTAAGTTTTAAAGTACCTACCTTCTTGTGCATACACATGTAAATTTAGGAAAACTTGGAAATAACCATAAAAAACAACCAACTAACAACTTTAATTTCGCCTGAGGTAGAAACATATTTTGCTGCATAAATCTTAATATTTTAGCAGAAAGCCTTATTGTATTTAATAACGTAGATATTTATTGATAGGTACGAATAATAAAAATTGCATTAAGCCTTTGCTCTAGCTAGTGTGCAATGTAATATGTATACTTGCAGCTTTTTAAGAGTAGGTATATTTCCGATTCCGTGAAATATTTTATCAACTACACACACAACGTGCATAAAAAACATCTGCATAAAATCTGTTCTTTGGAAACAAGTTTCAATTTTAGAAAACGGCAGTTAGCACAACAAAAACGCGACGTACCGCGCGTACGTCACCCATTTACTTAACTTAGCTACTGGCATTTTTAATTATAAGGGTTCTTAGATATACTAATCTTGTCAATACACCAGTTGGAATAGCAGACTCTGAAACCTTTAAATACAAGAAGCTACTGGTTTAAAATGTACGACAGCGTTGTTCGCTGCAAATAGGTACTTGTGTTTTCTCCTTATAATTTTAATGTGGCGTTAGAAACATAGTCTCGCAGTAACAGCAACCGCGGGACTTGCTTTTACAGGCGCAGGCGCATTTAAAATTACAATAAGTGTCGGCGACACCCGCACTCCGGTACGAAAGTTCACGCGCCGAACAATTTTATCGCGTATTCCCATCTTGTTATAGGTGTAAGTTTGTTGACTTCGGATCGTGCAATATTTCACATTAGAAAAGTAAATCAGTTTATTATGAGGGAAAACGGAATGTTATACGGCCTAACATAACCTACCCAATAAGGATATGTAGAAAACTTGTAAGATTACTAAAACCTCATTATACATATATCATATTCTGTCCGTAATTTAAGGTAATACAGTCCAGACCTTAGTAATCATGGCAGAACATCAACGTACCCAGAATAATTTAAATGTCCGAGCGATAAATTCACCTAATTTATGTGGGTTCTCGATTATAAATGTAAAACAAATATTATTAAGGCGTTTTAACTAATGCGATATGACCAGACGCTTCCTCGATATAAATATAAAAATATCATCGGTGCATATGAATCGACTAATTAAATTTATATCTCTACTAGTTTGCAGTGTCAAGTGGTTTCATATTTTAATACAAATTACCTTTTTTATCGCGACCTAAAAATTAATATGAACGCGTATGTAATGCTTTGCCTTAATATAATTCCTCTTGGTAGCTTTTATAACACTCGAAATAAAGCTTAAAATCAATTGAAGTTTTTCCACCATAATATTTCCGATTTATTAACGTTTATCATCCATTAACAAACAGAACCAGCTAGTATCTGCTACTCGCATGAGAAAATATTAGATACAAAGCCAACATGCCTACATTCATATAACATAGTCTCTACATTTTTAAGAAAATTAAAACACTCTATATGCATTGATCTGTTTATAGATATATCATCGAATTTGAAAACATATAGCGATTTACGTGGCATGTAAGTTAGAAGGCCAACCCCGCGCCCACTAATATAAGGCAGATAAACGCACCGTATTATAGGCATTAAGGCCAGCTGAGGTACATTTAAACTATTTAAACGAGCAATTTACAAAACAACCTGCGCCAGAGTTGTTTAATTTATCAATAAGAAATATAATTTTGAGTAGGCATTCCAACACAGCATTCCAAAATATTTCTTAAGTCTTTTTTATTAGCAGGTAGGTTTTCTAGTGATTTTATGTATGTACATTATTGTTTTTCGATTAAACCTAGTGCATTTCAAATGATTTCTCATTTTGTTACCAATATTCTATGCATCCATTTTAAAGTAATATCCCTTTTTCCTTTAGTGTGTTTTGTGTATTTTACGCATTTTATAGTTGTCACAATCTACAATGTCAATAAAAAATACAAGTTACAAAATAAATATTTTTTACAAATATAGTGTGTAGTGTGACAACACTAAATAAGCGTAATCTTACAGGGTCTGGTCCAGGGTTTAACTATGGGGCAATTTTTCATTTTATAAAACTTTATTTTTATCCTGGATCCGTCCCTGTAATTTTGTGTGTTTGTGTGGTTCCAGAGCAGTGGCGGCGGTTGCCGGTGCGGTAGGCGCGCGCGCGCACCCCGCCCCCCGCACGCCACTGCTTTGGATCTCTGGAACGCCTTCGTCTACCCGGTATGAAAGAGCGACGCCTGTGCGAAACTCTTATTTTAGTTTAGATTGTACTACATGACGTTTGTACACTAACTGCTGGCTAGCACGAAAATAGTCATAATTTATTTTAAAGCCCGTGGTCTGTTCTCTTCGATAGTGTACAGGCGACATCGAGTAATTAGGTATTGCACAAAACGCCCGTTTCGTTGCCATCCACTTATTTTAATCTGATATGCTTTCACTTGACCCTTGTACTACGATTGCCTAATTAATGCATCTAGTTTTAACAATCTCTCGATCTCATAAATTCAGTATTCGAAAAGCTAAAGCGCCATAAAATACTAGTCAAGCTTCCGTCATTAAGACAATAATATAATCTAAAAATTATAAGCTATACATAAGTATAGTATTTATATAGGTAGTCATTGTATAAAAACATATGACTTAATAAATTAATATGGTTCCGTATTTACTACACAAGCAAGGTTAGCATATCATTGAGAGAGTAAACTCTTGCCTGCGAGGATATTTCCATGTGCCATCAAGTTTTAAAATATACTTAATTTACTTTCAATATATGATTGCTATTATAATAGTGTTTGTGAAGATTGGCTATTGTCTAGTCTCCGAAAATATAAGCTAGACCTGAGTAGCAATTGTGCAAAGCTTTAAAATGCACTATAATAAAATATCGAAATATATTTACCTTAATTTTTATCTGCAGGGCAATATGAAGCAACACATGCTGACGCACAAGATCCGCGACATGCCTCCGGGTTTCGACAAGAGCTCGAGCGGCACCACTGGCGACGACACCCGGGAGAGCAGTCCAGACAGGCGGTCGTCCCCGGACAAGATGGAGCTGAAGAGGTCACCGCCCGCGCACCCGCCGCCGCCCATGTCGCACCCACCACCTATTGATATGCCACCGCTACCAAAGCGACCAAGCGGTAAGTTATTTTTGATAAAAAAAAAAAAAAAAAAGTGTTCAGCAACAAACATCTAGTCAAGCAATTCTGCAAGTTGCAAAAAGTAAAACTACCTACTTTAAATTGTTGTTAATAAAGAGAGCAGAAGATTCATGCATCATGTAAGCTTTAAAGTATACTAACAAAACAAAAATGTCTTGCTACCTGGGCAATAAAAATGTCAATAAATTGATAATGTAGGATAACTATTAATAAAGTGTTATACCTCCCAGTGCCAAGTGTGCCGAACCACCCGCCCCCTCCGACGTCCTCCAAGCACCTGTGCGGGGTGTGCCGCAAGAACTTCTCGTCGTCGTCCGCGCTGCAGATCCATATGCGCACGCACACTGGCGACAAGCCCTTCCGATGCGCTGTCTGTCAAAAAGCTTTCACTACCAAAGGGAATCTAAAGGTAATTTGTGCTACATCTGCATAACTAGTATAACCAATACGAAGCTTTCTTTTGCGTGAATTTCTTATAATGCGGTTCGCATTTCACATCACAACAAAATTCTGGGAACAATATCCTGTTAATAAACTTATAGTCATACCTACGCCATTTGCTTTTAGAGTCAACACATCCTAATTTATATTTTGTTAGTTCTCTATTTTATATAGTATAGATTACTTGTAACGGGATTTGTAAATTTGATTTACGTCTGCTGCACGATTTGAAAGAAAATTTAGTAAAGGTACGATACTGAACTAAATTTCCAAAAGAACGTAGGTATATTATATCTATTCTACATAAATACAAAAGTTCATTACGAAAAATTACGGGAAATTTACGCAAAAATATAGGTTTACTATAAGAAATGTTAATTTTTGCATATTCAGTTCGACATCTAGTTCTACATATTTAGGACTTCATTCATACATATTAGGTACCACGCCATTTTCCGATGAGGGAAAGCTAATGGTCTAAACTTGATGTGCGTTAAAACGAGCGAATATTTCCACCAGGTGCACATGGGGACGCATATGTGGAGCGGCGGCGCGTCTCGGCGTGGACGCCGCATGTCGCTGGAGCTGCCGCCGCGGCCGCTGCACGAGCCGCACGACCTGCTGCGCCGCCCCGACCTCTTCTACCCGTACCTGCCCGCACCGTTCCTCAACGGCATGCAGCAAAAGGTATGTCAATCTTCAAAGTCTCTTGACTATGCTTTTGAGAAGACAATATAAAAATACCCATTGTTACTTCGTTACATTGTGTTTTACTATTAGCTTTCTTCTCATTGTACTATTTAATCTTTATTATTTTATTTATTTTATCTTTTCTAATATTTGCACCTCGCACTCGCATCTGGTCACAACTGAAAATCAGTGTATTGCCCCCCGGGTGATAGAGCCACTGAGGTGTGACCTTTTTGTATTGCTGCAACACATTTTTTTTTTTTCTTTTGTTCATTTTGCGTTGTTTGTTGTAAGATGTTGTGGCTACAAATAAAGTTCTTTATCTATCTATCTACTTTCTGACCCCACAGCTGAACGAAATATCAGTTATACAACAAAGTGCGGGACAAAACGGTGTAGCTGCCAAGTTTCCGGGGCTACTAGGATTCGGCGCTTTCGGTGGCGCCCGGCCTGGCGCGGCGTCGCCGCTGGAGAAGCCGCCGTCGCTCGAGGGCGGCGACGAGAGGCAAGCTGCCATGAGGGAACTGGCCGAACGAGGCCGGGAACTCGCGGAACGTAGTCGGCAAATGAGGGAGGAAGGAGAATACAGGTCACCCCCCGCGCACGCTCCGCACCCCCCGCCGCCCGCGCAACCCTCACCCCCCGCGCCGCACCACCAGCACCCTCACCCCCTCGCATCGCTTCCGCCACCTGCGCGCACCGAGGGCCTTACCGTTTAAAAACTACCGATTCGACAATCGAAATCCGACATTCCAAAAATCTCGAACTGAAAGTGGTGGCGCGAACATGATGATGGAAGCAGCCGAATGAATCTCAATTCTCAAAGGATTAGTGTCATGTTTATATTGTACAAAGACTTAGTGATAGACATAATTATATGAAAATAAGGACTGATTAAACGACGCCTGGACGTCTGTTATAGAATAATATGTGCAAAGTGTAGTGCTATGTAACAAATTGTTATTCCACGTGTTATTACGCCTAGTATTACCTTAAGTAACTTATATATGCACGAGTACGGGCCTGGGGCAATCGGGGACTCGACTGAGCCCCAAGTTTATGTCATTACTCTGTGATAGAGCACATTCAAAGACTGTGTCGTACGGACCGAAAATAATATATGATACACTATCACTCTCGAATATGTGAACTGCCTTCTGTCTATCTGCAGCAACGTACACATAGTCAAATGTGCTATGACATCAAAAATAAATATAAATTATCCCAAAAATTAATTAAAATCTTAAATCTTTATCTATAAACTGTACATAATATGTATGATAGTAATGAGCGTATAGATATATGTATATTTCAAATTAAAAATCTTGATTATTATAATGATATACTTAAATGATATACAAAGGAGGGCGATATGCATGATTTTATCTCCACATTCCAACATTTCCAACCAAATGTATTCAAACTACAGCACTCAATTCTAGGAGATTTAGTACACTACCTTGTTAAAGATGATACGAATAGAATGCCTATCTGTCGTGACTAGGTATCTAATATTCTTAATACATTTAACTATTGTAACAGAGGTTAATGACATATTCATATCATGTAAATTAAAAAGTATTTGCATTTGAGGTCTATAGTTATAAGTATTTAGAGTCATAGCTATTATATTGCTTTAGAATACTTCAACATATCTTTGTAAAAATGTGAGCGACTGGTATAATGATAAACTTCTTTAAAAAAAATAGATACTATTACGTAGAAAATCACCGGCACCTTCAGACTGATATATTTACCGATTTCACAAGAAATATTTATTTCCAAATATGCATTTCGAAATGCCTGTATTAGTCAAATAGTGGATTTAATATTAGGTTTATACGATTTGTTCATTATCTGTACTTTTTTATACTTTCAATCTAGTTACTCTGTGTATACATGTCATATAAATTATTTATAACCAAATCATGCATACACTCTTAGTATTAAAGGACGCTTGTGGGGCGTTAGGTCCCACGCAACAATTTAGTTGACTAGAATAAATTTTCATAGCACCTACAAGTTAATTTCAAGTTGCAAATAGATATTAGAATGTAGAATTAGTCATGAATATGATGTGTCATGTCATGTCAGTATAAATAATCACTGTAAATTATTAAATGTTTATGTAAATGTCCAAAAAGTATTCAAATTATTTAAAAAAAAAAATTATACTAATTATTATTTTCTTTTTTGTTGTCCTTGTCCTCTCTTCCTTTTTTATTTCAGTCTGTTGTTTTATTACGTCAAATAAAAGGTAGCATGAGTAAGAGAGAGAGAGAGAGCCGAATGTTCTGCTTATTGGGTTTTTTAGAATGGAGAAGACTATCGATATCGTACAAACCTAAATTACCAACCTTTAAACCAACTAAACTGTTAAGGCACAGTATTTACTGTTAAAAATATTAATTTGTCATAATATGCTTCGATCAACTATAATAATATGACAAATGAATATTTTTATTTTATTTTATTATTATTATAAATAATAGTGAAGGTTTCTGGCCAGCAGCAGTCTGACATAAACAAAGCAGCCAGTAAAAAAAATGTTGGATATTATCGCAAAATGTATAGGTATTCGAAATGATTTTACATTAAAGGTCATTAACACAGAAGTATAGTTGCACAAACCTCAAGACATATTGAGCATTATATGTAAGGCCAAAATCTACAGGAATTCTAATTTCTACTAAACTACGTAGGAAAAATATATCTGTAAAGAAATAGTAAGAAAATACTAACTAGGTAGGTACCTTCTAAATGTTTTGTAAGAATTGAGATGCCGCGACGATTATTTTATGAGATTTTGCGAGAAATCAACGACCCTTTTTATATCTTAGATAAGAAATAAGAACACTTTATTAATTCATTAATTTTATTAAGACTTTTCAAAGTTTATAAAATATTTTTATTTGATAGCCGACTGAATAATACGGCACTAAAGCGACTCGAATCATACAGTTAGTGTTACTAAAATTTTAGAAATCAGGATTTAAACGACTAAACAAACTACAAAAAGCCGCGACGTTACCAGGACAGCATAAGCTAGAAGTTGATGACGCTGGCGAGTTTCTTGACGCGGTTGAGCAGCAGATCTCCTTCGCGGATGGTGGCCTGGTACAGCTGCGAACGGTCGGCGTCGGCGCCGCGACCCGCTCCAGTTACCACGCACCCCGCTACCGCGTCGATACGGCACTGCAGTCGACCCGCTGTTGTGAAGCTGAGAATGAGAGGAATCATATGACTATCTCATTCTCTCTGGATATACTTCAATTAATCATCAATTGTGTCAATCCACGAGAAGAACCTTATGGTCATTGGCGCTTAAGTCGTTCAGAAAAACAAATAATACCAGTTTACTTAGCTTATAATGAGCACAATGTCGTAAGCTACGACCATAAGGTACCTTTTCCCGTGCATTGACACAATTTATTTTAATATTTAAAAAATCACGCAAAATCTACTGGACGGTGTTCAATGAAATTTGGTTTATGGTTAGAAAAATACCGGGAATAACACATAAGGGAGCAAAGCCCCGAGGTGCACCTCGTTAATTATATCATCATTATCAAATTCATTATAGAATAGTTTCTACTCGAAACATAACCCAGGGACAGGCATGGCAAAACAAAAATCCTTTAATTATTTAGCAAAATATGTATGAAACCAGAATTACAGTTCTGCCGTATCCATCCGAGATGGCTGTACAGCCTGTCAGCAGTTTCCGCAAATATTTTTTAAATCATATTAATACGCCAGTATCATTCATCATGTGCACTCGTTTTATTGATATCAATTTGTTAATAAACGTCGTGAATTTTTACTCGGTTGTATTAATCTATCAATATCAAAAGAATGTGGTTTAGCAAAAGACTATTCAGTAGCAGGCATTTTCTTTTCAATCGATACAATATGGGTATCGTGTCCTAGGTATTCGGGGATGCTAATTACGAAAACACCAATTTTGGGGACTAAAATGGCGATTATGGCTTTACGAAAACGTTCACGCGTTGTATTCTTTCTGTGAATGGTACATCGGGTTGTGAACATTTTCATTAGAGCTACATCCCGCATTTCATGGGCGTTTTTTTGCAATCAGTTTTCGGTTTTTGAACATAACACATCCACACTGCCATACCTATATACACCGTAGACCTCATCTCTGTCCTCGGGCAAGATTGTGGTCAAGAGCAAACTCATCCCAACTAATATTATAAATGCGAAAGTGAGTTTGTTTGTCGGTTTGTTTATTTGTTACCTCTTCACAATTTATCTTCTGAACCAATCTTTCTGAAATTTCGCATACACATGGTTAGAAGTACTGAGAAGGATATAGGGTACCTTTCATCCCGGGAAAAAGAACTATTCTTTTGGGAAATTTACGCGGGCGAGCCGCGGGCAATAGCTAATCCTACTTCCTACTAATATTATAAATGCGAAAGTTTGGATGTGAGTTTGTGAATCTGTGAGGATGTTTGTTATTCAATCACGCAAAATCTACTGGACGATTTCGATGAAAGGTATACGGGTAGAAAAATACCGGGAATAGCACATAGGGTACTTTTTATCCCCTAATTCCCACAGGAGCGAAGCCCCAGGGCGCGGCCAGTCTTTTATAAAAAAAATGTACTCACTTAGAGATTTCCTCTTCAATGAACTCGCGGGTGACGCCAAAAGTGTCCGCGATGTTGTCCAAACTGAGAGAGCGGTACGCGCGCAACAGCTGCACGTACGCCTTGATGCGTGCCTCGCGCACGTAGTGCTGGTAGTGCGGACGGAATACGGGGTCGACGCAGATCTGAGTCTCCACCTACAATCACACGTCTTTCTTTATAGCACCACCTTACTACTCTCTGTTTGGCCTAATGGTCCACTGGTAGAGAGAATATGGTGTTATGTCCACCATTTGTATAGTCAGGGGCAGATAAAACTGACCCCGGTACCTCATAGAATATCTCAGGAGAATCAGGTTTATCAATCAATCAATCAAATCTTTATTGGGCCCCTGACTGTACATAGTTTTTATAATTTTGTGCAAGTTTTTAAATAAATAAATAATAACATTTCTGTCAGTCACTTGTCTATTCAAGAATCACAAATGAAAGATACCTAATTTGGTGAAGATGGTCTTCTTGAAAATGACTTATGTGTGAAGGCAAAACTAGTCTGCATTCCCGGCTAATAACACACGTGAGTATACATACTTGTAAATAAAGATTTTTGTATTAATTTTTGCTTTACTTTTGACTGAAGCTTTGTCATAGTGGATTTTGTTGTGTTTTTAGGGGTCTTTCTAGGGCCAATAGAAGCCAAAATCATTATTTTTTGTTTTTTGTCTGTATGTTTGTAAGTACACCAATCACACAAAACTATTGGATGAAATTTGATGTGGTTTCACAAGTCCTAAAAATCTATCTTAATATGCCCTTTAGAACCAGAGATATTAACGATAGTAAATTCCGCGCGGACGAAGTTTAGTAGTTTTAGTAGCGGACAAAGTATTTCAACAAAAAATTGTAACAGAATGCACTTACCCAAGCAAGACTCTTCATGAAGTCAGCATATCTGCATTCATGGAGAGACTCCACCAACTCTCTGAGCTCAGGGAAGCGCGAGCGTAAAGCCTGCACCGCAGCCCCCTGCCGCCGCAGGGCTGCCTGCAACGCATGGCGCTCTAAGGCCAAAGCACATGCTAGCACACAGTACTGGATGATGGTGCCTGAAATATTTCAGTAATCCTATTTAAATGGTTTACAGAAATATGGAAGCTTCTGAATTATGTTTATTCCATATAGTCAATGAATAAATTTCCATCTAGACTTTAAGCTTTTGTTGAGATACTAGGCATATTAATTACAAGCTTACAGATTCACTAATTATAGTCTATTATGTCTTTCACATTTTTATACCAACTAAACTGACTAATATAGAACCAAAATGGGTGAAATCTGACTTAATATTATATAAATAAATGAAGATGAACAAGGGCACAGAATATCTTTTATCAATACAAAACTTTAGGTCAAGTATACATCCAAAACTGTAAAATGATGTACTTGGCTGCAATGATCTCTTTAAAAAATCCTCATTTTTCTTAAATTCGATAAAATAATGTGTTACTTTTGGCCAAGCCTTTGTTATAAAAGAATAAATAAGAAATATTTTTTTTTTGTAATCCTAACTTTAAAGTTGAAGATGTCAACTCACCAAAATCAACTAACTCATATGATTCAAACGTGGAAACACAGTCAATGAAAAGATCGGCAGCCTTGCTATAATCACGAATGGCCAGGCAGTAAATAGCTTCATAGGCCTTCAGTTTGTTTCTGGAGCGCCAGTCACCACCTTTGTCAACCAACTCATGTGCCTGGAAATTACAACAATACATATTTTTAAATATTTACTAATAAACCCGATCCACATCAATCCACTCTATTATCCCCAAGCAGGCTAATCAATTATTTTGTATTGTTCACTGCAGGGCTTGAAACCGGTTAATAAAAAACTTAAAAAATAAGTGTTTGACCTGGTTACGCAGTAACGCTCGGGCCATTACGATCGGAGTGAAAACCCTTTTGAATCGGTCTCGCGAGCGGAAATTACATGGTTAATCCCGCGCGGGCGAGTGACAAGGACGGGTATATCGCTCAGCGTTTTATCTCACTTACGCATTTGCAAGTCTCAACGTGTAGATTGGTTAGATTTATATCGAGCGAGAGTGAGAAATAATCATAGTTAGAGCGAGATAGAACACGATCATCGAAAAGAGCGAAATTCAGGGTCTTTCCAGTATTTTGAACAGGAACTAAAATGATATTGCGCTTTGAACATAACCAGAAATAATATATGGTTTTGCTCAACCGTAATTGATTTAAAACACTCTTTTTTTAAATGTATGGCGCATCGAGTGAGCTAGTTTAGAATTTTAACGAGGTTAGCAAGCCCTGGTTCACTGTGTGAAGAATTTTATCTATGAATAATCTAACGGGAAATTATTATGTGAGTAGCAGTATAGTAGTAAGAGAATATAGCAATCTTTTTTGGTTTTTGTCAACAACATAGACACAAATTTTTCTCACCTTATTGATAGTTGTTCCCATTTCCTTAACATTACAACCATGGAAATAAGCAATTCTAAACAAAGCAAAGATAGCATCCAGTCTTCTATTCGTAGTTAGAGTTGAGTCTTCATATTTAGAGGTTGCAAGTGCTGTAGCAGCTTCTTTGTCACCAATAGAACAGAGGTAATCTAATCTGTGAAAAATATGCATAAAAATAAAATACTGTAAACTGTGGTAATACTTTGACTAGCAGGGTCATATTCTGATACACCCGTATTTCAGAAAAAAAGACAGAAAATATATAAGTAAGCATAGTGCAGACAATATCACTGAGCAAGGCTTATCTTATACAAATTCTGCTGTTTAATTTGGCTTAGCAGCATAACATCATGGATGCAAAAACAGGTTTAAAACAGTAATTACAGTACTTATATGTAACCCTAAACTTACCTATCCTGCCAGACTGGAGTTTCCGAATCGTCTTCTTTAAACTTTGACAACCTGTCTTCATTCTGTTTTGCCATCTCATCATGCAACTTTTTGTCAAAGTGCCAGCCAAGGTCTGTGCAGACTTCTTTATAGTAAGGAGCCATGTTTCCTGCTTTGATACCCTGAAGAAGCTGTTCTTTCAACTGAGCATTATCTTTAAATTCTGGCAAGGAGAGTTTGAACTTGATCCCTGCTAGTGCCATATATTCAGGAGTTTTGCCTTCGGCCGAAAGCTCCATTTTGTTTAATAGTTTTGAAAAACAAAGATTTTATTTTAATATTATCACCACTTTCTGATGAAGCTGATGAACAATTTTATTTCCAGAAACCAAAGTAAGTAAAATAGATCTATAGACAGATACCACACTTTTTTACACAAAATAAACTAGATTTTGTTTGACAGATCCTTCAAAATGTCGTTGTCATTGACCACAAAGACAATGCCATAGACTTATGCCCCCTCTTGACGATAGCCAACATTGCGGCCAAGGTTGTGGCGATAACATTGGCCATAACTAGGGCATGCATACCGGAATTCCGGAATATCGTAATACCGGTATCTCGGACAGATTTTTTCGATATTTCAATACCGGAATTGAAGGGCCAAATACCGTAATACCGGTATATATTTTTTATTAAAAATGGGCTTGCTCTTGACCACAATCTTGCCCGGGGACAAGGATGACGTCTACGGTGTAACGAGCTTACCCAGAAGCAGCCTATTTACTTTGGTTTTGAAGAGAGTCGGGTTGTACGTTGTACGTGCTCGGGAACACAGACGCAGGCAGGAAGTTCCAACGTGGTTCCAACGCTTCGCTGTGCACATTAATGATGATGAAAAGCGCTTGGTGCGTGCGGGGGGAATATAAACCAAGAAGGGCTGATAGCCCGCAGTGCGTCTGGTTTATTAAAAAAAATATAAATAAATATATACTATGCGATTTAAATGCTATCGGTATTTGTAATTTTTGTCAAGTTGTCAGCTTGTCATTCAAAACCATTCGAATAGTCTATTTTAGATTATATCGCGGCAAAATTATTTATCATGCTTTATTATATCTGTGTTATGCCTATGTATGAGTACATTAAAAAACACTACCCTCCCCCTCCCCCCGTCTTCGGCGTCCCCCCTTCCCCCCTTGAAACGTGTCCCGTTTTACGAATTTTCTGAATTCTTAGGAAAACTATACAAGTTAGGACAAAATGATCAAAGGCTACATTATTTATCAATAAATTACCCACAAATAAGTTCTTACATTTATTTTTATATGAGTCATAGTTTCAAAGCTATGGTGCTTCAAAGTTGACTGAAAATTTATAATTCTTCAAATTTCGGTATGTAATTGTCAACGCACGGAGTAATTTAGAATTTTTTATATAAAAAGTATATGTACTTAACACGATTCCTACCGGCTTCCCTTGGCAGATTCTAATATATATGTACATTTTTTATTATTAACAATAATAGCTTAATCTCGCGGCCTACACTTGCACAAAAATCTATACTCTATACCCAACCCATATGACACTCTCTTACCATAAGCCGACGAGGACGGCATTACCTTAGATAATTTAATATGAGCGCGAGATATAATTACATTGTGCGCACATCATTACATTGCGCGCTTTGTAAAAAATATTCTTCAATAGCTGGATACAACGTACGCAATGTATTTGAAACCGCGCAAACGCCACACGCACGATTTTATTTTGCAGGACGCGAGACGCGTTAGTAACTAACTCGCTAATAATATTGGGAATTTGTAAATTGAAAATATATGGTGACACACACACAATGACATTACAACTACATATGCAACCACTCGTCGATATAGACAGCGATACAAGCCGATTTAAAATAGCCTACAACGAATCCTTATTGGTTGTTCCTGTTCGCTTGAAAAATTTTCGTCCAATCACAGCGATAATCCGCGAATGTCTAATGTCATGCTAATTCCTCAGATGAAGGAAACAAGAATAGACATGTACCTACAACTATAGATTGTTATGTCGGGTTTATTATTTTTTACTAAGTCTATTCTAATTCGCTGTTCGGTTCACTTCGCCCGCATTTGCGCTTTGGTTTGCACTCACACCACGGGGCGTACCTATGCTAATTATCTATTGTTGTAATATGCGATTAACTTGATTGTGGTATATTATTTAGTTATATTGTATAGTGTTTGTAGTTTGTTTCATGGTAAATGTTTGTTTCTTGTCGTCACGTAGGCTATATGATGAGAAAGGCGGCATTAGTATTAATAGGTTGTTGTCTTACTTTCCGTTGACCTAAAATTATGAAATTTGGCAAAAAGCAAGGTCTAACAGTACTTATACAGGAATAAATCTGAAAATTGTAAATATGTTGTTCGAAGTCTAAAAAAAGTGTTACAAACTTATTTTTGCGCTGGATTCAGTATGAATCTTAGGATCGAACTGCAAAGTAAAGTGTGTTTTTGAAACTAGTTGGACTTGTTGTTTAGTTAGAGCTATAATGTGAGATGCTTTGCGTGTACGGAACTCTCGGTGTGCGAGTTTGACTCGCACTTGGCCGGTTATTTTCTTTATATTTATAAAGCGCGTGTGAGTGTTTTTTAAAGCCACTATTATCATACTCGACATGCACTGTGACTTCACCTTTGAATATTTTCACCCCACGCCACTGGTACTTAGTTTTTCACTTGATTGGTTAGTTGCTACCCGGTCCCCGCGCTGTTTCCCCCGCCCGCACCGAGCTCGTACTCAATAATTTTGCAGACTTTGCAGTCGTCAATATCATATAGCGAGTGTGAACGTATGCGGTGTAGTGATTAGACGATTATTCTTTTATTTAAATACACTATGTTATCTAATAAGTATAGATTTATAGAAATTAAACAAATTGTGCCAATTCCGGAACCAGTACCGGAATTCCGGTATTAGGTCTCTAGTACCGAAAATCAGTTCCGGTATTGATAACTTTCCGGTATTGCATGCCCTAACACAGATAAGGTTTACGATGTAAAGGGCTTACCCAGAAGCAGCCTATTTACTCTGGTTTTGAAGAGAGTCGGGTTGTACGTTGTACGTGTTCGGGAACACAGACGCAGGCAGGGAGTTCCAACGTGGTTCGAACGCTTGGCTGTGCACATTAGAATGATGTTGAAAAGCGCTTGGTGCGTGCGGGGGGAATATAAACCAAGAAGGGCTGATAGCGCGCAGTGCGTCTGGTTCATCAAAAAAGAATTAAATAAATATATATACTATGCGATTTAAATGCTATCGGTTTTTGTAAATTTTGTCAAGTTGTCAGCTTGTCATTCAAAACCATGCGAAACTAACTTCACTAAACTGACTTTTTGTACGACGTGCAAAAAAAAATAAAATAAAGAAAATTAGAAATAGTAATATGTTTTTAAAAACGTTTATTTACAGTATTTTATTTTCCACTAAATGAATTAAATAAATTGAAAGTTAAATTAAATGCAAATATAATTTTACTAAAAAACTGGAATCTTCAAATTTCGGTATGTAATTGCCAGCGCACGGAGTAATTTAGAATTTTTTATATAAAAAATATGTACTTAGTTTTTTACTTGATTGGTTAGTTGATATCCGGTCTCCGCGCTGTTTCCCTGCCCGCACTGAGCTCGTACTCTATAATTTTGCAGACTTTGCAGTCGTCAATATCTTATAGCGAGTGTGCACGTATGCGGTGTAGTGATTAGACGATTGTTCTTTTATTTAAATACACTATGTTATCTAATATGTATAGATTTATAGAGATTAAACAAATTGTGCCAATTCCGGAACCAGTACCGGAATTCCGGTATTAGGTCTCTAGTACCGAAAATCAGTACCGGTATTGATAACTTTCCGGTATTGCATGCCCTAGCCATAACTTTGTGAATTTTGTGATTTCATCCACACGATGGCAGAGGTTTCAGTTTGCTTTAGTTCAGGCCATTGTGCGGATGCATAGAGCAACACGGACTCCTTACGGAGGGAGAACGCATAGCGACATCATTCCATTCAAATATTTCTGGCATTTTCTGCGGGGGGAGGGATATTCACGCAAGTGCTGTTCGGTACACACATACATAATGAAAATCTGTAATTACGACAAATTACGACACCACATATGAAAAATAAAACAATACATTGACTAATCTGTCACCACCCGTCACATTTTTGTGTACGAATATAAGACAGAACACACATTTACATATTTTTGACTTTGTTTTCAATAGCGAATGGCAAAAATGTAATTCCGCAT
This sequence comes from Ephestia elutella, assembly GCA_018467065.1. Lineage (NCBI taxonomy): Eukaryota > Metazoa > Arthropoda > Insecta > Lepidoptera > Pyralidae > Ephestia > Ephestia elutella. Next base: position 9,218,545 of record CM031567.1, on the reverse strand, counting down.
TATCGATGAATTATAAATTATAGAATTTCTCGGGCCTTCAAATATAAAATCTATAGCTTTAATAATATCTGTGGAGTGGTTTGGCCGTGAGTATAACAGTATATACGTCGCATTTATAATATTTATTGCTAAGGAGGTATGGAAATATGGATACGTTCTTGTGAATGACATACCCGGGGCTCTAGCAGAAATTTGCATTTTTTTATATACTACTGGTTCTATCTATGGGTCTGACGCAGAATGTGCACTTCGCAAAACGTACACTCGAACAAAAGGTGCATTTCGCAATTGGTGCACTTCGCAGAATTAGCATAATCCTAACTAATATTATAAATGCGAAAGTGAGTTTGTTTGTTTGTCACCTTTTCACGCTTTATCTACTGAACCAATCCTCCTGAAATTTCGCATACAGATAGCTGGAAGTACGGAGAAGGACATATGGTAACTTTCATCCAGGGAAAGAGCACTGCTCCCGTGGGAAATCCACGCAGGCGAAGCCGCGGGCGAAGGTAATAATAAATAAAATCAGAGTTGCAAAGTTATCACGTTTATTAGTTAAGTACCACAAAGACAAGAAAGGAATACTTATAAAATTTAAATTATCTAAATATAACTACATATTTCTAGTATTTTTTTCTGACACATCACAGTCTTGTTCATTCGAGCTGACTTACACCATTCCTGGAAATCAGATACCTTAAAATGAGCTCAACAAACGGGACTTGTCTTTTTGGCATCCCAGGTTTGCTTGCTGTTGCACAAGTTTTTCCATACATACATCTCTAAGTAGGTATTTTTGGGAAAGCTGTAAAAAAATAAGAAAAAACACATCACAACATACAACAATTTAAAACTATACCCATCGCAGTTTATCGATACACGACTACAATACACTATGTAAGCAAAGTAACATCATTAAATCTAGATGTTGGACGGAAATATCACTCGACAAATCCGTGTTTCTATAGGCGACCGGACTGATGTTAAGTAAACAAATCCAACAATGACATTATAATAAAATGTAGGTATTAATTTTTGTTTAATTTATAATCATATGATAAGAATTTACTTACTAGAGAAATGTAACACCATCTTTCTGTAAAATAGATGTCCCAAACCTCTTTTTGCAGCACAAAATTGAACAATTCGGACTTTTTGTATTGCGGCCTATGTGTCATTCACACTGACTGATAGATTCTGTCTAGCGAAAAGTCCGAGTGCAAACAGTTTTTATAAACACTCAAGTTCACCTGGACCTTAGCTTTGCCAGAGGGGAAAGACATCTATGGCGCCCCCCTTCCGGGCCGCGCGCGGAAGTCCTTGTTGCTCGAAGTGCGGATGTGGTGCGGACTATCACAATGGATGATATTGAATTTATACAATTTTCAGCGTGATAAAGCTCTATTAATCGAAATGTTTCTTCATTGCTCATCGTTTGAATTAGTAGTGCCATTTTACGTAAAATTCGATTTATGTTTAAAAACTCAAACTCTTTATGGCAGGATAAGGTACACAGTCACAGAAGTAAATTTTTTTTTTTAATATAAGCAGAAGGAACACAAATTTCACACACACACTGATGATATTTGACAATATTTGCATCCTGTTCATGATAAGGACTGTCACATAACTCTGTCCCTTTCCTTCCTTAGCATTGCAATGTATTGCAACACGAACCATTACACTGAAAGATTTAAAATCCGAGCCGGTTTTTTCATGCGAAATGTTCTTAACTGTCATGTTTGTTGTGTTGTCATAGTTGTCATATATATTTAAAATTATTTTTTACTGTTTTGTGCTTTTAAACCCAATAGAAATGATAAAATGCAACGTGTACAATGTGTGGAAGTGTTTTTTATAAAAATATTCCTGGAATATCGTTCCATCGGTAAGCAATTCATGTTTTTTGACGTGCCCAATGATAATATACAATTTCGTATTATTTTTGAAACAATAACCATTATTAGACTTTTGAATGCTATTTATCACCAATATCATTATTTATTTTATAAAGTAGTGTATTAATTATAACCATTTCATAAGAAATACTACAAGTAATTTAATAATTTCGTAAATAACATAGATCATTTGACAGATCCAGTTTTGTTTACTATGGCTGGGCCGAATCGAGGCAAATATACGAATTTAGTAACTATTCTATAAAAATCTCAGGAATTCTTTCTTGAAGATTAAAATGCACATTTTATAAAAATACTGACAGTGAATTTTATTTCAGGACAAGGAAAATATGCCAGAAAATAATACCTAAAGAAAGAAAACTGCTATAGGGAGTATGTCTCTTCCGTACTACGAGTATCAGGACATTGAATGGACGCCAGCAACCATCAACATCATTGCAATGTTTCATTGCACGTGATTTTAAATAATTCAAAATAAATTTTATTTATTTAATGACTAGTATTTTTTCCCAAAAAGGGATAGAATTTCCCATTGTAAAAAGCTGATGCAGATCCGTCCGCATACCGCGCACGGCACAAGATTCAGCGTCTCAAAATTTTTAGTTTTGCTACACTGTACTGAATATAATTAATTATCTCAGATTCGACCCTGTATTTTGTCGTTGTGTGAATAATAATCTTAGTGTGTGTGTGTTTTTGCCATGCAATTTCAAATGACATGTTCTGTCTGCTTACTATTATTATATGTCTGTGTACACAGTTTGTCTAGAAAGTCCTGACCACAGAAATATTTTTTTTTTTTTAATTATTATATGTCTGTGGTCCTGACATGAATGTTCGAGGAATTAACATTGATGATGTTTAAAAACTCAAACTCTTTATGGCAGGATAAGGTATGTCTGTGGGAGCAGCTATGAAAATGAATATTTGATGGTGAATGAAAAAAAAGACAGACGCAAAATCACTTCAACCGAGTACTCTTAAGGCGCGGTTATAGAGAAAGTGGCGCCCTCACTCAAAATAAATTATTTTTGGAAAAACTGAGATGTTAATTCAAATTCTGTCAGGTAAAAATCTAAATACTCCTTTAAAGCATTTATTGCGATATAATATATCATATAAGCGGCAACCGTCTTGCTCTAAAATTCATTAATGTTAAAAACGGCCACTTTTGGCATAAACGCTAACTAAGGCTTGACGGTTGCTGCTTAGACAATATATTATATTGCAATAAATGCTTTAAAAGATTATCTAGATTTTTTTCTCTCTGCGAGTACTCGTTTTAGTTGAACGCATTTGTTAGTGATAGTTATTTGTGGAATATTACTTTACCAACACTTGCCAATATAGGCCATTATAAGTATTATGGAGACTAAGGCGAATATACTCGGATTTACTTTGCATGATAGTTACAAAATAGTCTCAATTTCTAATGAAAGGAACTGGATTAAGTGTGAGTATTTTTAAACAAATAAATAGTTGTGATGTGAAATATGTGTGTGTGAAAAATTACACATAGTAAATGTGTAATATTTTGTGATTAATTCAAACATAAAATTATAACATAATATTAATGTATTGTATTGATATATTTTTCTTCATGATTTTGCTTTGCATAAGTGATAGTTTTGAAATTAAATATAAACTAAATACCTAATTATATTATTATTATTATTATCTCTGAGCTGCAGCAACAATAATGTTAGAAGAATATGTATGAAGGCGATGATTTTACCTACCAGGCGTTATGCTGATTTATTTGATGTTTCGATGCCTATCTACTGTTCGTCGTGCATATCAAGCTGGTGGCGTGCATAAAAAAACAGGATAATTTATTTCGCTTCCAGAAATAAATGTCATCCTTGGCCAGCGCGGTTTTCTAACCTCAACTCCATAGAAAATCTATGGGACCTGATGGTGCATAAGAGATAAGCAAGGAAGAATTAGTTTCTCACTGTATGAAAGTTTAGGACAGTTTTATTGTGATTGAAATATGTGTAGAAAAAATAATAACTGCAACTTTACAAAATAGTGAGTTAATTATTTGTGTTTAAAATTAATCAGTGAGTTCATTCATTAAGTAGGTATATTCCAACTATCCTCTTTCTATTGTATCAAATCTGGTTTTATTAAAGTATAAACATTATTAAAATTATTTTTATACTAATTACTTGTTTTTGTATTTTGCATTACAAATACAAGGTTATGTTTCGTAATAGGATATAAATTGTTAAATAATTTAACAATTTATATCCTAAACTAAACCTCAACATCTAACAATTATTGTTAGATGTTGAGGTTTAGTTTCAATCTTCTTTTCATGATGAAAACGAATACTTAAGCTATAACCTCAATATTTACTAACAAAAAGCGAAAGTATAATTTAGTAATCCATACTATATACTATAATACTATATAAGGTGGACACAAATTAACTACAAATATTTTCAGGGCTAATTACTGATATTATTTAGAAAGTATATCAGTGGTTTTTTCAATTTTCTACACGCTAGTTTTCGAGAAAAATTAACGTTTATGTTTTTTGAAAACCGTAACATTATAACATACTGTACACAGCTTTGCGTAAAATGACAATTAAAATGACACACACAAACAAAAGCCGCCCCGCCCACCGGTCGGTCGCTGTCGTTTACGTATAATAAATCGCTTGACATCTCTGTCTTTCACGCACTTTTCATAAATAAAGAGAAATACAGCAAATTAATTTCATTCAACTATTAATTGGTGGGAGGAGCTTAAAGAGGAATGAAGTCTACACATTTAACTACAGTATGATACTAAATGTCATCATTTAATAATATTTTTTTTGTTTAGCGTATCGATTTTTAAAATTGTATCTCCAATACGTTTATTTAGCCCCCTGGAGCCAGCCTTGAAAATATTTGTAGTTAATTTGAGTCCACCTTATATACTATAATATTATAAATGCGAAAGTTTGGATGTGAGTTTGTGAATTTGTGAGTTTGTGAGTTTGTGAGGATGTTTGTTACTCAATCACGCAAAATCTACTGGACGGATTTCGATGAAATTTGGTACAGAGGCAGATAATGACCTGGAATAACACATAGGCTACTTTTTATCCCGAAAGAAATGGTTCCCGTGGGCATGGGATACCAAATATAGTAACACAACATTTGACAAAATAGACGTCATGTCAAAATGACGTTACGTCAAAGTGACGTTATGTCAAAGTGACGTTACGACAGCCTCCCCACTACTACCATATAAAATGGGCCGTTGCACCGGGCGGCCGGCAGTATGCCCGGATACGTCGAGGTGTGCGGACCGCTGCTGGGTGTACGGACTAATGGCACTCTGCTCAAACTTCTATATATTGTGTGTGTCTATTATATGTGTGTGTGAAGGAACATCAGTGAGTTTGTTGTGATGTACGTTGCGGGCGGGGCGAGCAACATAGCCGTATGAGGTACACTACATTTTTTTCCATTACATCTAATTTGTCATTAGATGGCGCTTTAATTAAATATTTGCCTTTAGTTCTCACGGCCTGCCACGAGATGGCACTTTACCGCGGACAAGTTCTTTCAATATTTTTTCGCGAAGAATGTTCTTTCGAGTAATATTTTTATAAATGTTTATGTATACCATATAGTGCAGCGAAAACAGAAGCGCCACAGAATAGTAAGTAGTACTAACGTACATATCGGTCACTCACCGCCCGGCACTCATTTCAAATACCGCACTCCACCCCGCCCAGCACTTCGCTGTAGACATCACTGACACGGTTTAGGCGCGATTGGTCCAAAGTTCCAAAAAATTTCCAATTCGCGGTTGGTTCAATTCCCAGTTGGTCCAATTTTTGATTGTTAAATTGGTACTGATACTGTTGGTCTTTCTGCTGACGTATAAAAATTGAAGATCTGGTGAGATTTTTCATCTAAGCGAAACTCACGCGGGCGAAGCCGCGGGCGACAGCTAGTAATATATAAAATAAATGAACAGATTCTTACAACAGAACTTACTACAAAATGCTTATTTTTAAGTTCTTATTTATTCTGTAATTAGATAGGGAAGTGATTAAACATAAATTTGGAATTTGATTAAATATATAATGCACACATGTTTATAATAATAAATTTTACATAAGTATACTACACCTATTTACATTAATAAATAGTTGTCATGATTTTTGAGATTTTAATTTCATAACAAATATATTAAAGCATATCAATTACATTATATAAAAATACTCTTGGCTTATGAATTGAGTTAATTATGAAAAATAAAATATCTGGCTGTGACTCGAACTTTGACCTGAATCAACTGCAGTCCATCCGACTACCGATTAGACCAGCAGATGCTTGATGCTTGTGGCGAAATTATCAATTGGTTGCGTGTCACCGTACCCACCACTATTGGTTTGCTTTATAATAAACTATAGGTAGTGAATTATTATTTATGTGTCAGAATTCGTACTACTTAGTACCCCGCAAATTTGATAGATGGCAGCACGTAGGCAGCATGAGCACGAAGCACTAGCATGCAGCAGAGTTGTGTCTTGGTGTGGGTGGGTAATATGATAATTAGCTTAGTGTGAGTAATGTTCTTATTGTAATTATACGTATACGTAGACGTAACACACACAATGAAGGACTGCGCGCCTGCAAGGCAATATGATATTTAAGGTATGACTCCACTTTTGACTCTTGACTGTACATCAGCTGTCAATGCTGTCAACAATATTGAATGGACCATACGACAAAAAAATTACATGCCTTTTTAAATTTTTTTTTGGATGAATAAAAAAATCGAACCATATCTTTTAGTTTTTTTTTTTGGACTTGTATTTACTGAGATATAAATTTTTGAAAAAATTATTTATTTTTCCGGAAGTGACGAAACGCTGAGACCAGTTTGAAAAACGATATCTTTGCTTCACTTTGCTTAGTTTTCGGAAAAAAATATCAATGACTAACAGAAGAAAAAATAAAAATAATCTAAAATGAAAAACTTCAAAACAATATAACTTCAAGACCTACGCATCTCTATTATCGAAACATCCCCAACCTTCAGCAACATACCATTTACCGGATGCCCCTAACCCTGTGCAGGATACACCGGTGGTGACTCCCAACGATGTGCGCGCTGCGATAATGTCCTTCAAGAGGGGTTCAGCAGGTGGTCTTGATGGTTTGACGCCACAACATCTTAAAGACCTGATAACTGGTGTTACCGGTGATGTTGGGAATACCCTTTGGAGGACCTTACGCGGCTCATAAACTTAATGCTAAGTGGCAAAGTATGCGAGTCGGTACTGGATGTCCTGTATGGGGCGAACCTTTGCGCTCTCCGAAAAAGGACGGGGAATTCGTCCCATCGCCGTCGGTAATACCATTCGCCGCATTGCTTCCAAAATTTGCTGTAGATTTCTTTTACCAAATCTGGAACAGGTCTTCCAGCCTACACAGCTAGGTTTTGGAAGCAGAGGGGGGTGCGAAGCTGCTGTACACGCGGCGCGCACCTTCCTCAAACACGGCGAGGGCGAGGTGTTGCTGAAGGTGGATGTAAAGAATGCATTCAACTCTGTCGACAGGGGCGCACTGCTGTCACAAGCAAAGACCTTTGTACCTGCCACATATGCGTATTTGTGGCAGTGTTATAGTAAGCCAACTAGCTTAATATTCGAGAATCAAAGAATTGATTCCGCAGTTGGCTGTCAGCAGGGTGACCTCTCGGCCCGGCTATATTCAGTTTGGCTATTCATCCTTATATCAAAGATTTGGCTTCAAAATTTAATTTATGGTATTTGGACGACGGAACTCTAGGAGGTGATGCGGAATGTGTGTTGTCTGATCTAGAAAAAATCAAAAACTCCTTTGGTAATATTGGTTTAGAACTAAATTTTTCAAAATGTGAGCTTTATTTCCAAAGAGATTTACCCTCACAATCCAGGGACGAAATTTTACAAAAATTTAATGTTTTGGCGCCAAACATAAAAATTATAGACGATACCTCACTTCACCTCTTGGGGGCACCATTGTTGGAAGATGCTTTCTCTTTTTCGTAAATAATCAGATATCTGTTTTCGAATCATCTTCCAACCGTCTTCGTGATATAAACCCACATTTCGCGTACACAATTATTAAATTTTGTCTGTTTGTTCCCAAGACCACTTATGTTTTACGGTGTACTCCGCTTTGGGCCCACAACGATCTATTAATTCGTTTAGATGATTGTGTGAAGGAGGCTCTTTCGAATATCTTAAATTGCCCCCTCAATAACAGATGTTGGACCCAAGCAACTTTACCTATACGACACGGTGGTCTTGGGATAAGAAAAATTCCTAGTGTAGCACTGCCAGCCTTCCTTTCCTCAGTTTATAGTACGCAATACCTCATTGGAAAAATTCTTGGCCCGTCATTTTGTGACGTAGAGGTTGCGTGCTTGGCTGAGGCGAGAAACGCATGGTCCAGTGCAGTCGGTCCCGATGTTGTATTACCCCTGAATCTGGCCTCGCAGCGGCAATGGGACGAGCCGCTTTGCATGCATGTCAGAAGTTTTCTCCTGGAAACTGCTAATTGCACAGCGGAGCGTTCTCGTCTTTTGGCTAGCTGTGAGCCAGAGTCAGGTTATTGGTTGAATGCTATTCCTTCGACTAGCGTAGGTACACTACTGGATAGGACTGGCTTTAGTTTGGCAGTGAGCTCTACGTTTGGGGCCCGAACAAACGAAGCCTCATCGCTGCCGTTGCGGTGAAGATGTCGACTCCCTTGGTCATCACGGCCTGGCCTGTCGTCGCAGTGCAGGTCGCATTTCTCGCCATGCTGCACTGAATGACGTCATCCGTCGTGCCCTTACTAGTGTCGGTGTGCCAGCAATGCTAGAGCCAGCTGGCATTTCAAGAGACGATGGTAAGAGGCCCGACGGCATGACGCTCATTCCGTGGAAAAACGGGCGGTCGCTCGTGTGGGATGCCACCTGCGTGGATACGGTAGCACCATCCCATTTACAAGCAACCGCCGGTAGAGCTGGTGCGGCTGCAATGACGGCGGAGGCTAATAAGAGGCGTAAATATGCGGCTCTGGGAGAGCCGTATATATTTGCGCCTTTTGCCGTGGAGACCCTGGGACCTTAGGGTGCGGATGCTAAAAATCTGTATAAAGAAATATCCGCACGTCTTGTCGATGTCTCTGGGGACACTAGAGCTGGCGAATACTTTGGCCAACGATTAAGTTTGGCCATTCAAAAAGGTAATGTCGCCAGCCTCCTAGGTACCCTACCCCATGACGGCAACGATTTAGGCTCAATTTTTTATTTAATATAAATATTAGTTATTATTTTAATTTTTAGTAGGTACATAGTTTTAATTTTTAGATTTTAGTTTTTCTTATTTAATTTAATGTTTAAATGTATATATTATATGATAAAAAAAAAAACAATAATCTTAACATTAGAATCATTTAACAAATTAAATCAAAGTTTAGTACAAAGCGTCGCAGCGTGTCGTGAAGTGAAAAATTAAAGGAATTCTCAGTTAGTGAGGATTTTGAAATAAAAAACAATATTTTTTGAAAACAACACACAGCAAAAAGAAACAATAAAAGCGCGTTTTTGTGTGAACTTGGTGTGGCGTTATGGGACTGTAGCTTCATGGTCTGGTCTCAGCGTTTCGTCACTTCCAGATACCGGAAAAATAAATATTTTTTTTCAAAATTTTATTCGTTTTGTCCACAGAAGTAAATTTTTTTTTATATGTCTGTGGTTTTGTCCATTTTCGTCTTCGCGTTCGCAGTGTTGCGCCTAGCCAAGTTTTATGCCTTGCCTGAACGAAAAAAAACACTTGACGTTAATAATTTGACGACGAGACGTTAATCTATCTGTCAAAGTCTGACACTGCCATGATCAAAATCACAAGCACAACACAATCAATCCAGGTGGTCGCAACTTCAAAGAAAGAACTGATCTATGAAACGGGAGTAACATTTTGATGGCCGACTATTTCCATCTTATTCGTACCTGCAGTTCCTCGCATAAGTGCATCTCTATCGGTACCTTCGTTTTGACATTTGTATCGAACACTTTTTTGTATGGGAGTCCCGTCTCTTATAACGTAGTGATTACATTCTCTTTGAATCAATCGTGTTGTGTGTTTATCTTCGCTCGTTGTTTGTTAAATATTGTTCTATCTTTACGTATTTAGGATATTTGCAGGGTCAATTCCCTAAAACATACATTTATTATAACTCAATAAATTTATATCATTACGTTCGCTTATAATTATATTCCAGTTCCAGTGTTATTGTATAATTTTAAAGCTGTCAAATATTATAATGGATTTAAATCAGCTTGTCGGCAAAAATCAGTCTATTAAAATAGTGCCCTCCGTGGAAGAATCTCTGCGCAATAACGGACTAAATGTTGACTTAGATATACATGTAAGAAATTGGTTTGAACAACTAAAGATAACTTGGAAAACATGGAAGAAAAGCGCAACAGTAGAAAGTCGAATAGAGACGTTCTATCAGTCAATTCCTGATCCCTACCGAGTTTCTCTTGTTTTTGTCATTAAGTGCGAAGACTCAAAGGATTGTAAGCCGAAATCTTTGCCTTATTTTATTATAGAAACACTGCAAAAGTGGACACTAAAAACGGGAGCGGTACCTGAAAACTCATTGAAATTACCAGCTTTTCGCATAGCAGTGCAACAAAGAAACCAACAGTTTTTAAACTTAATGGTCAACACATATAATATTGCTACTATTAAAGATGTAGTCTTACTCTATCGTGAATGATATGATATGCAATGATAACTGCAAGCAGGCATCACAAATTGTAATTGCTATGGAGCTGTATGAAGATGTACCAGTGGAAGACTTATTGTTTCCATTAATTTTACAAGACAAAGCCAATATGATTGATGAATATTTATGTGAATGTCCAAGCCAAGTAGAGCCTTTATTGCTATTTTTAGACAACTTATTGAATAAAAAAATAAGTATTCGTGAATATGTACAAAAATATATTGATGATCATAAAATATGTCATGTCAAATATGATAAAATACACCATAAACCTCTTGGTAAGCTAGTAGCTCGCTTGTGTAACAAATTTAATTTCCCGATAGAGAAATGTAAAAATCTTAGTAAGAATCGCATTACTGGTGGACTGAGATACTTGATTCACCAGCGATATGAAGGGAATAATGTAAATCCTGTAGTATGGGATGACCTAGTAAAAGATTCACTTAGACAGAATGCAGGGTCTGGGCCAGAGTTTATTGATATGTTAGTAGACTATGATAGAAATGAGGCATTGAAGTGGGCAGCTTATCTAAATCTTTCAAACAATGATTTACCCTTAGCATTGCAAGAAATGTCACTGGAAAATACTGGTAAAGAAGCAGAAGAAAACTGGGATGTAACAACTCAAGATGCACAAGAGTATTATAAAATGTCTTTGATTTCAGATCAAATAATTATGATTGACACAGGAGAAAATTTTTATGATATGATAATGACAAAACTCATAACTTGTAATGTTGTGAGTATTGACTGCGAATGGAAAACCATCTTTTGAGCAACACAATTCCAAGTTGCCCTTAATTCAAGTGGCAACTAGTGACAGTGTTTATTTAATTGACACATTATTATTAAATAAACAGCAGTACTCCAGTTTTTGGCACATATTTTACAAATCTTTTCTGGACAATGCTGAAATAATAAAGCTTGGTTTTGGCTTAGAACAGGATTTAAAAGAAATGAAAACTACCATAATTGGGACTGGGGAATATAAAACTGGAAAGGTGAAGGTCTGCTGGATTTATTCACATTGTGGAAAAGCCTCTTGAGTAATGGGCTTATTTTACCATATAGTGATAATGGTGGTAATAGCCTGAGTTGCTTGGTACAAGCATGTTTTGGTTTGCCCCTTGAAAAATCTGAACAATGTTCAAATTGGGAAATCAGACCTCTAAGAGACACACAGATCCAATATGCAGCTTTGGATGCTCATGTCCTGATTAAGGTTTATGAATTTTTTCAATCAGTCTGCTTAGAACAAGGAATTAACTTTGAAGAAATTTGTAATGATGTTATGGTAGAAAATAAAAAGAAGGCCAGGCAAGAAAAAACTAAAACTGCAGAGAGACTTCAATCTACACTAGTCAGTCCTAAATCTAAATCAGTTAGTGATTTAAAATTAATGGTAGAAAGTCATCTATCAAGCTTAATTCCATATTTGAGATACTGTGGTATAGACACAACAATGATGTTGCCACAATTGTTGTGGTGTGACACCATTAATTTAGCCATATCTGATGACCGTTTCATTTTACTTGTTAAACTGAAGTGTACACCAACTGTTAATTTCCCCAGAGTTCAATATTAGACATCGGTATTGGTAGTATTAAGGAACAATTACAAAAAGTTTTTAAACATTACAATATCAGCATAAAACAAGAAGATCTGTTAACTTTCTGTTTAAAATGTAATAATAAGGGCTTAAGAGAAATGGATGCCAAAGGTATTTATGAATTCTGTGATGATCAGCCTATTGTAACTAATCAGTTTAGCTCCAGATATGTACCTGATGATGATGAAGGTGATAATTATGACAATTTTCTGAGTGACTCTGATGGTGATGATGAAATAATTAACATGCAACCTACACATAATTTGTACCAAGGCAGATCTTTCAAAACAAGTAAAGGTGCACCAATAGAAATCAATGACTTGTACAGATTATCACTATCACAGAAATCTGTATACCTTTGTGAAACTTGTGGTAAATTGTATTGGGAAGGAGATGAATTCTTGCAACCTGTTAGAGATTTGGTATTGAAATTGACAAACCTTAACATCTGGTAGATATTTCAGAACAAGATACAAATAAAATACGCAAATTGTTTAGAATTTCGTATATTCATGCATGAGGTAGTAAGTGCAACATAATTCATACCTAAAGTCAAATCAATATCTTGTAAATATAAGTTATAAAATTGTTTATTTTTTAAAGTATAGATTAAATGTGTTCATATTTTTTATAAAATTATTTCATAGAAAATAATCTGCCTCACTCTCTTGTTCAAATAGATATAAAAGACAATCTTGTATAGATTTGTATATATATAGTAAAGTCAGGGTTACTCAGTGCTTGTAATAAGAAAAATCATAAGAGGCAAATCGTCGTAATGCATTTACAAATTGTGTAACCTGCACTTTGTTTGACTGCAGTGCATGTTGCTAATAGTTCTAAAACATGTAAAGTCCGTTTGTTCCTAATTGTCCTATTATGTAAACAATCTTACCATGTCTTTTTATGATTTACAATAATATAAATTAAAATATACTTTTTAGGAAATTACTTTCGTGGTTAATAAATGTTTTACTTTAGAATGTTTAGGTTTGAACTAATATTTGATTTATTTTCAACTAAATTCAACAAAAAGTACTGTGAAGATTGTTTACATAATAGGACAAGTAAGAAAAAACGGAGTTTACCATACAACTACTTTATTAAAGTGGTCACACGGCTTTGAGTAATCCAGGTTAGTGTAGTCAGATAAATAACAAAAGCAATATTATCATCATACTAATATCTGCCTGATATTACATTACTGTATTAATAAATATTAGTAGTACTCTTATTTAGTGATTTAATGTAACACATCGAGAACTAGTACTAGAAATACAAAAGAAAATATTGTAAATGCACAACTGGCTGAGAATGATAAATATGATTTTTTGCAAATTTTCTCTATCTACCATTGTGTATTTTAAATAACAAATAGATTAATAAGATACTTAAATCTCTATTTTAATACATGAAAGTATCTTAACTTATATGTAACATCATAATATCTTAAAATATAATTTTATAATTGCACTTTTCTTTCAACTTTCTGACTTCCTCTTCCTGTAAATGGTTATTTCCTCGTAGGTTTAATTCTTCTAAATCCAATGGCGGAAAGTCTTTTAATGTTGTCAGTTTGTTATTCTCCAGGTTAAGTTTCTGTAGGAAATTAAAAATATAACGTGTTATTTAATTTTAAATTATGTATGTAGCGTGCACAAAATAATTATGTTTTCAAGATAGATAAAATCTGGTGTTATATTTTATGTAAATAAATCCATTAGGTAGGTTTGTACTGTTAAAGATATACTTTCATTATACATTAACTTGTATTCGAAAAAGATAGCAGTTATCGAATTTAAAAATATTTATAATAGTAAGTGATCTGTATCATAGATATATATAGATTATAGATATTTTACCTTACAATGCTGTAGCATAACCAATGAGAGTAATGTGTTACTTGTCAAGTTCTGGTTGGACAAGTCAACATTTTCGCAAAAATTGTAATACTGCAAATGCGGCAGATATGTTATTTTTTCATTAAACCTTATAACAAGACTATCTCTATTATTTTGATAATCATCCGCTATCTGTTCCTCTATGCTCCATTTTGTAATCAAGTCGCTATAATAACCAGCCCGCATTGCATCGATTGTTTTAAGTGTTTCTAGTTTTTCTATAACTTCTTTGTAATGGCTCTTAGCATCTAAACAATGAAGAAGGAATGTTGTTGTCAGCATAGTCCCTGAAATATAAAATAAATAAATCCTTTACTAAACGTAAAAATAAAGTCTTTTTTCTACTTTTATTATTTTTCGAAATTAGGAATGACATATACACTTTAATTTTTATCTGAAATCCTAATCCTAACTAATATTATAAATGTGAAAGTGACTTTGTTTGTTCGTTTGTTTATTTGTTTGTTTGTTACCTCTTCACGCTTTATCTTCTGAACCAATCTTCCTGAAAATTTTCATACACATAGAAGTACAGAGAGAGAAGGACATAAAGTAACTTTCATCCCGGGAAAAAGCACTGTTCCAGTGGGAAATTCTATTATAAGCTAGTATTGAATATTTATTCCCATGGGCACCTGCTACAAAGTGATGGAGCTGCCCATGGGATGCACGATCGGTTTAAAACGTTACACTTTAAAAAAATGCTTACATTTACTATCTGGTTCCAACTGTAATAACTGACGACAAGAGTCTAATTGCTTATTCAGTTCTTCAATGACAGGCCCGGAGTACTTTAGCTGGAAGTCAATCACGTTTTTCCCAATATACGAGCACGGCTTGTGTTTATTACAAGGTATAATCACCTTTTCATTGTTCTCCGTCAAGTATATAATCTGAAAAAATAATTGCCTATTTGAACTCCAGTGTAAGCGTTGGCTAAGGCCTCGAATTCTATACGAATGGCGATGTGTCTCTGGCGACTATATGTTGGCCTGAGATTTCAACATTCAGAGGTGTATAACTGTATATAATCAGAGGTTGTGTACCTCCCGAGTTTGTAGATCAATGTGACTCATTTATGCTCATTTTCTATAATGTTAAGTTTACTAGGTTAAATGGCGGTAGTCGTAAAGTTCCAGGCGAATTTGGCCATGTAAGTAATAAGGTCTCATGTACAATACTTTTTAGACTGCTTTTAATGTTTATTCAAGCATGAATGCACAAATAATATACTGTACGCAAAAAAATATATATTACCTTAACATCCAAATTATCCACAATAGTTTCATTATGTTTAAATATCCACAATAATTCATATTCTTTTCCTGAACACGAATTCCATTCACCTGGTATAAAAACATTGTTTATCACGAGACTTATTTTCTGTGTAATGAAGTCTTTTAAAACATGTTTGTTGAAGGCAACTGTAGTTTTTGTGGGTGTTACAATACAGACTACTGGTTCAACAGTCGTTTTAACAGCACCTGAAACATATCAAAGTTTATAAATTAAATAAATATTAAAAGTACATAACTTAGTAATAAAATTATATAAGTAACACTTTTACCTGCGGCTTTGCTCGAGTTTGATCGGGATGAAAGGTACCATATGTTCCTCTCAGTACTCTTGAGAAATTTCAGGACGATTGGTTCAGTAGATAAAGCGTGAAGACGTCTTACAAATATACAAATTCACTTTCGCATTCCAACTAATATAAACTAATACTAATAAGCCTTTAAAGATCTTAAGATGAATTACCACCGGTAGTAATTCATAATTGGGTGGCCATCCAAGCAAATAGTTTTAGATTATTATAGGTAAGTTTGTATATTAAATCCTAATCCCAACTATATTATACATACGAAAGAAAGATAGTTTGTTTCCTCTTCTATTTGTTACCGTTCATCCCGGGAAAAAGCACTGTTCTCTTGGGAAATTCATGCAGGCAAAAGCTAGTCGATAACTGAATAAATGTACCTAAAAGCCATCTCTGATAAAACCAGGCGCTGGTGTCGTCAGGGTCTGTGAATGCTGCACTTTCCACCATCTTCAGTTCATGCTTGTGATGCTCATCAGCTATTGGTCTCCCTCCTGTAGAACCACCATTACAATTGCAAAATAGTGAAATACATATGTAATAACTTTTTGAAATTTGTTTGGAAAGATAACATTTATGATAATATCTGGAATTCTCAGTATGTCTAAATAAAAGAGATACTTGTTTAGTAATAATAGGAATGTCTGATTTTATTCAAAAAAAATATTTGTACAAGATATTATGAGGATTGTATAAGAAAAAATGCTACATTTATGAAAAATACTTAATAGAATTGATCTGGCATAACTTATATTAGTTAGCCACAGCTAATTAAAATATGCTGTAGGCATTCATAGGAAAATTACCTTCTAAATCAGGATAAAGTGCAACTAACATTTTGCTCCTGTAATGCCAAGCTGAATAATTGGAGAAGTTATCAAACAACTTTTCAGTTGTGAAATCGAATTCTTCCTTCAGTGACGGTTTACATTGGCTGACAACAAATCTTCTATAGTCCCATGTGTGAACTAAACCAAAAAAAGTACCTATTAGTAGGGTTGGAAATCCTGTAACATCTTATTGAATTGAACCTTATTGGAGGAGATTAGAGGAGAGGATAGAGAGCTTGAAATAAAAGAAAAAAAAAATCCCTTCATAAAATGCCTTGAAATATGTAATGTATGTATAGAATATTAAGAATTAAAAAGTAAGAAATTAAGATATTGGAAATTAAAATTAATCATGAAATTAGAATTAAGATTAAAGATTTTTGGTTCCAACAAGTAAGCAGAGACCTGGCAAGCCTAAAACAATATGGTGAGATATGGATAAATTCCTTTAAAAAAATTGGAGAGGCCTTCACCCATGTACTATGAAATTAAGTATCAGATTCATTTATCAAAATTGTATAGGCAGCACTATCATAAAGAGCAGTAATTGTCAGAGGAGTTCATAACATTTTTTCAAAGAAAACATAGGCAATAAAACTCACAATTCCTTTCATCCAATTTCAAATAAGTGTTACATAGTGTTAGTTCCTTCTTCCAATCAGGATCTGGACGAGTCATCAAGACCCACTCCCTCTGGTGCCAAGCACAGTATGATTTGGGATTAATTTTAAGACAATGTTCAGTGAGATACAACTCATCATCGTGAAGTCTTGACATATCCTCTTCAGATTCCACATTTTTCCTGAAGAAAAATGGTCCAACAAACATTTAATGAAAACATTGCCGATCCAATAAATATTTGCAATGTAATGTTGGATGTATTACCAACCTGAAAGTAATTAGAATTTCTTCTTATGTTCCATAATGTATAGATATCAGGATTTGATGTTAATACTTTCCCTGTAATTTCCAATAACTCTTTGTCCAACTCACCTTGATTTCTCTGTTAACATAAATTAGAAAGTTCACTTTACAAAATATTGCTGAAAAATCCTTCACATAAGGGTTTTATCAATAACAATTGTTTAACAATAAACACAATGCCCAATTGATCATCTTCGTTGCAGTGGCGAGCATGCCTTGTCGGGCCCCATATAAAAATTTTTTTGGAGGCCCTTATATGGAGGTAAAGATTTTTCACAAAAGAAAAAAAATATTGTGAGAAGAAATATTTATTTATCACATAATTTACCCATTTTACAAATAAAAATCGAATTTTAAATATTCACTCTCCTTGCCTTTTTTTCGGCAAACTGATTTATTAAATCATTTATGGCTGATGATGATTTTAGTTTTTCTAAAGTTTCTGCCTCTATGGACAATAGTGAGATGTCTGACAGCCGTTTTGTCCCATCGAAGACTTTTGAACGCACGCTTAAGGCGGGAAAAAAAGGAATTGCTTTATAGAATTTTGTCATTTGTAAAATAAAATAAATTAGAAAGTTTTTATTCTTTCCCCTGTGGTTCGGGCCCCGTATAATTGATACGGCAAATACGGCGGTAGCTACGCCCCTGCTTCGTTGTTAAATGTTTAGGAAGAAATTTAGTAAAACAGTACACATAGTTTAGGTGATTTGTTAATGCTACTTGCCTTGGTCTGTATTTTTTGCATGGCATGTTTAAAAATTTTAAGCTTCTCTTGCCTTTCTTTTTCTTTCCTAGCTTTTTCTTCCTCAGTCGTTCTGACTTTCACTCGACCGTGCTGAAATTTTAATTTGTGAATTTTGAGTAGGTAATTATAAAATATACAAAACTAAAAACAACAACTTTTTGCAAACCATCAAGAGTAAAATTGTTCGTACCATTTTCCTGAAATATTTAGATAGTTCAGGCAGAAAAAGCAGAGCGGCTGGAATACAAATTATTATACGAATTCCAATGATATGATTTCTGTCTGTTGTTGAAGATGAATATAGCACAAACTAAATAGGAACAAACAAAAAGATAATCTGATAAGAGGATGATGAAAGAAAATGTAAGGCAAAGAGCATATAATCACTACGTTATATGTAATGTAAGGTAAATAATGCAATGCAAATAAGCAACTTGACAACTGTTGACAACCATTGTAATACCGGACTGACAGTGACAGCAGGCCCTTTTTTTATTTTTTTTTGTCATATATGTATTTATATTAATATTTTTTTCCAACTCTATGGTACAAACATCACAGCTTTATTTAAAAGTTCGGCCGCACACGTCAGTTTAATCTCCGTACGGAAATTTGCAAATTCAGGGACCCAAATGCAACGCTTTATCATACAAAAATGTTCGAGTGGGTATCACACCAAAGACCTACTTCAAACATATGGACAGGAACTTATTGTACTAAGTGGCTGGCTGGCTACAATAAATTATGGGCACATATATTATCATTTTCGACATAACATTATGAAAATATATGTTTGTCTCTTTTCATCTAAGGCCGATAACTCCGTTTAATGAAAGAGGATACATATTTAATGTTTTCTAGTTTCTAAGTAATAAGCTTTTTGTGTGACGTCACGATTTGAGCGCGCGTGCCACCTCCGCCATTTTGATGTCACTTCTAGTCTTTGGTACATGCGCTATCAAACTGTTGGTTGTTTACTGTGAATTTTCGCGATTCATTTGTTTGTTTTAGAAAACCACGAACCATTGAATATTTTGATATTTAACTGTTGTCATTACGACTAACTGTGTATAAAGTGGCAGGCGAGAAAAATAGAAATCGCCTCAACCATTGTATATATACAAGTTGTCGTTTTTATAGTTTACTGTGATTATATGGTTTAATCTACTAAGGATATGATAATAGTAGCTGTGTTTATTAATAAAGTAGAGGCTATATTTTGGTTTATCTGGTGTTTAAGTTGTTTCTTGTTTATTTTCATGATTTACATAAAATTATAAAATTATGATGTAATAACACCTGATATCGATAATATTGCATTTAAACTAATAATTAACTCTAATTAATTAAACATTTTTGCACTTTATTTAATGTCTAAATATAATGCTATTTTTTATATCATTATAGTTTTAGTAATAAGCAATGAAAAGTCATTTTATTTATTTTTTGTCAATTTTTGTAATAATTTATTTACCATATATTTTACTTTAGGCCAAATATACATAAAAGCAACATTGTAAAAACATGCCACCCAATACTTTTTAATTTTGTTTACTATCAGTTTGTAAAATAATTTATTTATGCCATATTTTTATTTTCACCAAAAAATATTAATCAGACAACATTGTAAAAAAGCATAAGTACTTGTTTGTTTTTATGTTTTTCATCATGAAATAATATACCATTATATTTTACTGGACAAAGATAAGCTGTATAATTGAAAGTAAAAATTGCCACTTCAAATATTCTTTTCAAGTTTTGCAAAACCACTTATATTTTTTTTTTTTGAAATAGTTTGTTTTTTTTTTATTGTACCTATTTTTTTTGTTTCATTTTTAATAAATATGTAGTTTGATGATAAATAAATGTAGCAACTACTTTATTGTAATTTTTAATACCTTATCCTCGAAGTTGTCATTTCTCGCAAATATTATGATAATAATAAATTGTCAGCGTCTCTTCTGCATCCAGAACAAATGTTCATTGCAGCTCGGGCGTCCTCTGAGACGTATATTTCATTGACATCAAAATTCACAGTGATGTCAGCTGTACAAATATAAAAGATAAGCTAATTTAATATCATTAAAATATGAATTAAGAGAAACACTTTAAAAAGACGGACGGTCTCACGCAGCACGTAATCATTGTTAGATAACAGCTTAATAACTGTCATTTCTTTTTCTAATCTAAATTTAGCTGCTACTTTTTTTTTGTATGAATAACCGCTATCACGCGAAGCAGATTAAAAGCGCTTCTGGTTTTTCGATAAAAGGGAATACAATGTAAAATCAGCACACATCCGCGCTGGTGTGTGTTGTCTATGAAGACTTATTCAGCCAGGGTCCTCTGTGTAAGAAATGTTTGAGGAAAATGTTTTTAGTTTTTTTGGCCTTTGAAATTATCTAAATGCTGTATCAGAACAAATAATTAAGGGTTTATGTTGTTTCTAGTACATATTGTACAGAAATCGACGTATATATGCCATATATACTCAATGTTGATCACTTTGTTTTGTAGTTCTAGTCCATATCTTTATTCAAAATATGAGGATACATTCTATAGTGAAAAAATTGACAACCATTGTAATAGGATAATGACAATTATTTTTGATTAAAATATTAACAGAAATAATATTTCTTAGACTAAGACAGAATAGGACATGAAATCCTAAAAAAAACTGATACCTAAACTTGAGTACAAGTTGGAGAACGGTATATAATACTAGTATCGATATATTGTTTGGAATTGCTGTTTCTGCTTTTTTTGTTTCTATACTTTCTGTGTGATAATATGAGCTATTAAAGATTGACTTCGAAATAATTTTCTGCAGTTGAATAATGAAGGTTATGAAAAAAATCTAAAATATTTAATTTTATCCTGTTTTAGTGCATCTTAGGTTTAATATAAAACACAAAAGAAAAACAAAGAATAAACAACCAAACTCAAAATCAAATTTTATTTATTCAAAAGATCACAGTTTTTAAGTAACATTTATTTACTCATAAAGATGATTTAGTATGTTTTTCATCTGTGTTAAAGTATCATTATAAATTAAATTAAAAATGTTTCATCACCATGTGTGAATAATTTCTAACATCACAACACAAATACATTATTTTTAACTTGAATAGCTAATTGTCAGTTTCTTATAATTATCATTGCATAAAAAAAGTAAACATATTTACCTATTGTAATTTCATATTTACAGATCAACATTATTTCATAGTTGAATCTGTAAAATTTTTTGTTCTGTTTTGAGTACTTATATAAAACTAAAAAACTATCGAAACATTGTATCTTGTTACATTTAAATTCGCTTACTTTCTCTTAAAATAAACAAATATAAATATGTTTGGTTGCAAATTTTCGATTAATTGTTATTGTTCTTTTTTCTTTTGTTTAATCTGTAAAATCTAAGAAAGAAACCGATTTAGGTATACTTAAAGAAATATTATTACATAAATCTCAATAGATAAAATAAATCACAATCATTCATTTCGATATGTTGTGATATTTGGCGATGACGAACCTATATGTATTGTTTTGCAGGAATGAAACTGCTGCCACATCTACTGTGAAAGCTTTTATGCCATCTATATTTTTTATAGTCTAAGTTTATTTAAAGCCGGCCACACGTCAGTTTAATTCACAAATTAAATTCAGAGAAATGCATTTTCATATTTCATGCTCAACCTCCTTAGTAATTGCACTGGCTGTTTGTTTTTTATTCATATTCATGTAATCTAAATTCGAATATTTAAATGTTTAAACGTGTTTTATCTTGCCATCGCATAGATGGCACTGATGGCACTTTAGTATTTTAGAACTCGATAAGGCTTGGCTTGTTTCAAGTTTTGTACATATGTACGCACAATTTCAATGTAAAATCAACCAAAATCAACCAGGAATAAATAAAGTATAATTATATCATTCGTCTTCTTTCACTACATTCCAGGGCTTGTACACACAAAATGTTCGAGTGGGCACACTCGCGCGTCTACCTATATGTTTTGAACGGAAAATGCAAGACACGTGTGAGTAAATAAACAAAAGCGTGCAAAAAAGTTTTCCAAGGACTTTACAACTAACATCTTAAAGTACGTGTAGTTTTTTCGTAGAGGATCTACGTCTTTAATTGTATAAGGCGCCAAACTGTTTTTAATTATAAGAATTGTAATTTTTGATGTCCTCGTAAAAAATCTATTATTTCCGAAGAAATAGCATTTTAATATAGCTTTAAAGGGCATGTTCCATAACAGGCTATATCATGAGCAGTTCCCCAAAAATCAGAAATAATATCAAAAACCGATTAAGACTATCATATATTTGTTTTTTCGTGATCTTGTTATGGTACAAAAATACATTTAATATCTATTTTTGGATTTTTGAGCATCGCAGATGCAATTAGTACTAAAGTACTTTCTTATTTCTATATGAAAGTACTTTAGTACATTTAATATCGCTTAATGTATAATGGCCATACTGACATGGCGCCCGTACGTACGTTCGGAAAATATGATACAGAAAATCAGATACAATGCTCGATATTTTCATTATATTTTAGAAAATTAATTAAAGTAAACGTTCCTAACACATGTTACAAGCAATATCATAAAAACATATGTGTATTTCACATAAATAGATGAATAATAAATAAAATAAACAAATTCTTTCCCGCGGGCACGTATGTAGTAAAAGTACATTTTTGAACGTACCGGAAATCGAACCTGTCAAATGAAGCGCGTCAACGTCAAATCATAATGGGTGTCGGCCATTTTGGCGGAACTCGCCTAACCTTCATTACGATTTTGTTACCATAGAAATGCTACGAATTTATCGGATTTACTTATAAGGCATTGATACTGACCCAAAAATGAAAAGTTTAGATAGGTGCTTAATGATATAGCCGGCTCCCCATACATTTGTGCAACAACCCCTTTGGGGTTACCCAGTTTTAACAATTTCTTTGCGTTAACTAAACATCGAAGTCCATTTTGCAATAGAATAAATTCAGGGGAACTTTCCATTTATATAAATTTAAAATTATTTTAAAATTGTCACGTATATTTCATCATTACCTGCGCGATGACTATAAAGTACCCGCGTATTTTTTCTTTTAACAAAACTGAACCCCGTTAATGTCCCCCTTCTTCTGCTCTGTATACTTTGCAACACTAAAGGGGTAGCATACGCGCACGTTGAATGATTTTTTTAATATAAGCGATGAAAGCAGTTAAAATAAAGTTTGTCACGATTTTGAGTCATTCAATCACGATTTTCAGTCTGTTCGATTTTTAAACAAGGTAAGCTACTCCCAAGGCTCCCGATTAATATTTTAAGGTTAGCATAAATCCTAATTAAAAAATATCGACAAGATTAGATTTGGGGTTCTTGAATAATCAGACAAAATCGACGAAAACATCATCTCCAGTAACATCATTCCCTTGCTAAATACTTAAAACGGTAATGATGATATGTAGATGGAAATGGTCGTGCACTGCGGGCGCCAAACCAAGATAGGAGGTCGGTGGAGGCCTTAACAGTCGAGTAATCAAGCTGTCGGTAACAGAGATCCGCAGCAAGGTTTTTTACCATTACATGTTAGAAGACAGATTGCTGACAGTGTATTTTTGGTAAAAATTGCGCAAAGTCTATTAGATACGCCAAATTTATTATATAAAATTAATCTAAAGGTGCCTAGGCGTTGTTCTGTTAGATTACCCTTATTTTTTCATATTCCGCATAGTGCAAGCAATTATAAGCAAAATTCTTTTTTATTAGATCTACCATGGATCTAAACAAACTCGGTGCCTCCTCCCCCGAACTTGATTTGTTTAACTCTAGTGTTAATAAATTTAAAAACATTTTGTCTAAGTTGTGGTTTGATGGTTCTCTCCCTGTATGATAGCTAATTAGTTTTTCTTTGTTTTGTTAATCAATTCATACATTATTTTTCTTTTTCCTTTTCACCTTTACTTTTTTTTCTGTACTAGGTACTGTAAAGTGTTATAAAGATATTTAACTATTATTATAACTTTCTGATAGACAAGTTTCTTTTTAGATTCACTTATGCGAGAACATTTAAATGGTCAACTGTTTCTCACTTTAAAAAATCAGACACATAAGACTGTTTGTTTTCCGAATAAAATAAAATAAAATAAAATAAAATAAAGGTGGACGCGGAAGTTGCCTTGTCCGGGCAGTTGCGACTAAGTCCGGCAACTTGAAGAGGACCTATGTCTAGGAACTGAAACAGGCAGCCACCTCTATATCTGTGGCAGTGGAGGCCCTAATAGACGGATCGGCTACTGATGAGTCGCAAAAGTTACAGGCGAAAACCAGCGCATTCGGGAGGAGAATGCCAGACTGGCTTCTCAGTTGGAAGACCTCCGGCGGGAGGTGGCAGAGCTGAGGGTGGAACTACGCCTAGGGTGGATCCCAGCCCGGCAGTGGTTGCACAAAACGAGGGGCTGGTCACGCGGGCTGACTTGGAAAGTATTATTGCTGAGGTCGCCCGCAAAACCATGGCTGAGGAAAGGCTGCAGTGCTACTCTCAGTCTGCTCCATCAGCTATTGCTACGGGTCCACCTCCACGAGCTTCTTTGGGCCCATGTCGGTGCCACAACGAGTTAATTCAGCTGCAGCCTGAGGCGGCGAAAAAGGCGTAGGGTGACCTTCCCATGAGGTCCTCTCTGATGCTAAAGGTAAGCTGCAGATAAGTGATCTGGGCATCGGAGGGGTCTCCATCAGGGTGGCTAAAACTGGTGCTCGGCTCCTTGAGATTCCAGGCCTTGATCGAAATGCAAAGGCGGATGCTCTCGCTAAAAGGCTGGGAGAGATAATCAGCTCTGAGAATGTCAGGGTGTCCCGGCCTGTAAAATGCGCAGAGCTCCGTATCACTGGCCTAGAGCATTCCACCACAAAGGATGAGGTACAGGCAGCTGTTGCCAGCAGTGGAGGTTGTGCTGCGGACGCAGTCCGGGTCGGCGAAAACCGGCTGGGGAGTGCCGGGAAGGGCACGACCTAGGTAAAGTGCCCAATGGACGCTGCCAAGAAGGTTGTGGCTGGCCCCCTTGTAGTTGGTTGGGCCTTGACCAAGGCTGTTGTGCTTCCTGCGAAACCCCTGCGGTACTTTCGATGCTTGGAAACAGGCCATGTGAGGGAAGAATGCACCGCAGAGGTTGATCACCAGTGGGCTTTGATATGAGTGCGACTCTGCTGGGCACCAGGCTAGGGAATGTGAGAGTGCGCCCCGGTGTGCGGTTTGTGCCGGCAGCGCAGGACCGGTCGTTGTGGAAATCCTTGGGGGAGGCCTTTGTCCAGCAGTGGATGTCTTTTGACTGAGAGAGAGAGAGATGGAAATGACATTGTTTCTAAAATTGTTGATATTAGATAATATTTTCAGCCCGAACTGCAGAAGACAAAGTGCAGATTTTTAGAGAAATCCACCAGAAACTGAATAACCAGGAACTGAGGACAATTTGGAGAACGATAATAACCAGCAATATACTGTTTGCGACTGCTGTTTCTGACTTTGTTTTTTTTTTTAACGACCTCCGTTAGGTTGTGCCGTATTCATTCTCTGACGTCTCATACAGGACAAAAAATTATTTTAATTCGTTCTTCATCCCAATTAATACTCTTAGCTCAACCTATTGTCAAATCACCTAAAAACAGTCAGTCTTAACAAAATATTGTTTTTAGGAATATTATTTTAAGCTCAAACGGCAGGCAATATAAAATCATTAAGTAAATTTAAAAAATCGAGATAGAATGTCACATTCCTTTTGGTATAATTGCCGTCACGTAAAAAGGCCGCTGGCAGTTAAGCTGCGCAGTAGGCGATATATCGGTCTATGCGGTGAGCGAGGGTCGGGCGGGACTCATCCGGCGCACGCGACTGGTTCGTCAGTCGTACCCATGTGCAAGTTTCACCCCCTCCTCACCCAACCATCGGCCATTTTATGTGTTGGAAAGTATAACTGGAGTAAAATATGACAGCAAGTTAACATTTTAATTTTTTATTTTTAATGTCTGTATGTTTGTAGCGCGTCACGCAAAACTACTAAACAAAATTGTTTATGGTTTTCACTATTATATTATAGAAAGTCGAAGTCGCGAAGTACCAACTGGCCACTCTGGTTTCGGAGGAACACAGAGCCAAGAGAATAATGGGGCATAAAAATTGACGAACGATTAGCTTCACAGCCTGTGTGCTCATGAGCTCATACCGCCTGCCCCTTATTTAAATTGGACATCCAGACGCACTTCGGGCTATCATCCCTTCTTGGTCTCTCTTCAAAACCAGAGTGAATAGGCTGCTTTTGGATAAGCTTGCTACACAGTAGACCTGCCTGTCCCTGTCCTCAGGCAAGATTGTAGTCAAGAGCAAACTCATCTTTTATATAAAAAATATTCAAAAAATCATACTTTTTGGTAAAATTTGCTTCGGGGTTAATGAAGAATGTATTTGGGATGAATATAGACAATATATTATTATAAAGTGTTTTGTATTGTATCATTGTCTTGTATTGGTCAAATTTCATCACAACATGTTAATTTTATGTTAATTTTTATTTAATAAAACATGATTAAATCACAGAAATATTTTTTTTTAATATAAAGATTAAATGTCTTTCTTTCATTTGAATAGTCATTTACTTACCATCATCATCATTTCCATGTATTTTAAAGTCATTTCCAGGTACAAAACGTCATTTCCGTCAAATTTTAATAACTTTTAAAATATTGGTTTGTTAAGTGCCTTCTATATTTCCATAGACATAGAAAAAAAATCATTCTTTAATAGACTGATAAGCTTGGTTGTCAAATGAAGCCGAAAAACGTTTTCCAAATTTAATGACAGTGTATGAAAGTGATGTGACCTTACAACTAAGCATCGACATTTTGTATCGATACTACATAAATAAAAACCTTTTTTTTTTATCGAGGTGAAAATGCCTTTGCATACCGCTTCACTTCTCAATAGTGTGGGACTTGGACCCACTAAAAACACCCCGGTGCCTCTACATGCCAATACTGAAGAGGCATGGGTAGTGCCAGTAGTACCTTTGTTGCCAAATTTCACAATTTTAGTCAATGGGAAGTAGATACCCCATAGGATTTGATTCCTGTCTGAAAAACAAATTATGCGAAAAATCGCAACATTTACGGTAATACATCCTATGACGTATAATTTTGATTATTTTTCTACACAATGAGGTTTGTAATAAAAATAAAGATTGGATTTAATCAAAATTAAATATTTATTTTTATATCTATATGTACATACATATGGTCTATACATATAAAAAAAACTGTAACCAGTCTGTGACTATTCATGAGAGATATGGAAAAAAAATAGAAAACCATTCCTTTTTTTTCCATTCGTCTTGATGATATTAATACTCGTATAAACAATAATAATTAATGGACGGACGAAGTCGTGGGCACAGTAATAAGTCATGTCAGTCATCAGTAATGGTAATTGC
>CM031567.1:9139506-9190643 GCA_018467065.1 Ephestia elutella | reverse complement strand
ACCGGAAGCAGATGGTGGTTGGTACTCTATGAGAAAATTGGTCTACAAACTCATGTGACACAGGTAGGATTTTATCCCGGGTCCTATCCGACCTCAGGCGAGTGTCATTACCACTTGGCGCCCCCGCTTCAGATTGTTGGGTGTCGCTGTGTTGTTACTGTCATGTACAGTGGGCCACATAGAAAAGTATACCACCTGATATACGATCCACTATAAAAAGTGGTATACTTTTCCATGTGGGCCACTGTACTTACATACTAAACATTAAAACAATTTGCAAATTAAAACAAAAAGAACTGATGCGTCTGGTTAATTATAACAAGACGCGTCCTTATAAAGGGTGAGATAAAAAAGAGACAGGTCCAGATGTCGCCACGAGCTGATGGGTCATGCATAGGAAGTGAGTGCGCATACGTAATTGCTACGAGTGGACACAATGAGGGGAATTGGCCAGCGCGATTGTTGTGCGAGCGACGCCCGCACCCATTCCCATTGATTGAATGAATGTCAGAATTTAACAACAACGATGCTAACAGACCGTAGCCAGACAAGTGCTGTGGACATTTTTGGTTCACGAATTTTAGACTAAGTTCATAACATGAACCAATATTTATCTATTCCTATTTTCTAAATCCAATATCCGATGTTTAGATATAGACATTATGTCACCACTGCCAAGCAGCCCCTGCCCCGGATGTGCCAATTTCAAGCCGCCGACGACGGGTCACTCACTAGACGACCGTCACACCAAGTATAAATCGATTTAGGTGAACTACTGCAGCGAGCTAACATAACTGACGTTACGTCCACATCATTTCATTTCCCGCCCTCGCTGGCTACTCCACAAACCATTTCATTTAATAGTTCAAGCTAACTTCAGTCCAGCTCTGCCATTTAATTGCCATAGTTAATATTAAGTTTTTCTTAATGGCTTTCCTCTTCTCTTTGTTATATTCACCACAACTGCATTTTAAAAGTATTAAGTAGTAAGATTTAAGTCGCATTTAGTGAAGATTTTATCCAGACATTCGGCGCGGTGCGCGGCGTCAGCGGCGACCAATTTAAGACTTGATATTAAAAAAGAAACGGTCTTTATTAAAAAGCAACTTAACAAATATGACTTTTAATCAGAATATATTTAAGAAACACGTGAATAAAACTGCCTTATTTTCGGAAATTGAAGTAAAATGCATACATATTTATTTATAATGATATCTGATGGCGACATTGTTTAGTTAGAATGACAAAACCGTAAAATAGTCAACTCTACAATAGCCAGCCATACAGATTCGGGGTGGAGGAACTTACTTACAGTATCAGTACGATGAGAATCATAATCATAAAATGGTTAAGGTGTCGTTAAACATAATACTCTACAGCTTTGAGATGCTTGTCGGCACTTTAAATCTAATACGTAGCCGTCAGAACGAAATTAAGTAATTCTGAAGAGCTCATGATGTGACTGACCGCGGCTAAACGGCAGACCGTTTGCCGATAAAACACGCTGCGTAAGAAAGTACGAGGCAAGGCAAAAAAGTGTTTAAGATAAAATCAGAAAAAGGTCTAAGAACCTCTGTGATTGATGTCACCACTTTATTTGTAAAGTTACAGTTATTTTAATGTTTACGAGAGAGAACATATCATACTGTTAACATTACATCTAATTAGTACACTGCTATTAAATCTCTGATATAACAGATATTATTATGCAAAAAAGTTCAACTGTGAATCTTAAAATGATGCTAGTTTAGCTGCAGTAAAGTACAGCAGTATATAACTCAGGAGACACTATTTCTCCGACGTTGCATTCCATCCCTCTTGTAGGATTAATATGCCAACTCTGCCTAGTGCCGCACCTGTACCTGTTTATAACTAACAGTACCTAGGCATAACATACAACTTAGAATAAAAATATAAGCGCCGCTCTCAGGCGCCTCTTTTCAAAAAAAGTGTGATTTTTACACGACTGATTTACGTTAGAATTTAGTGTGATAGTTTAGTTAGAAAGTAATGTAATAGCCATATTTCATGTACCTAATGTTTTGTTTTTAGATGATGAGAAACAAATAAGGCATTTTAACTATCCTGAAATTCCCATTGAAGCGGGGCGCCTAGGATGGAACTAACATTGAATATTGCGGGTCCGCATAAACATCAGAAAAAGCACAATTCATAGGCAAATGTGGCGGTTTCTTGAAAACACTTCAAAGCTACTGTCAATTCGTGGCACAAAGAGCAAGTAGAGCTACGTATCTAACTGAAGAACAAAATTAATTTGCCAATAGAGCACGCTTTTCAATAGACAAAGCTGCTTTGACGAGATTACCTCATGGAGTACTTTGCTGAAGCAATGAAATTGTTTCATCACCGAGTTTACTCAAAGGGTGAATAGTATGGGCATAGAGGAATCACAGAAATACATTTATTTATAGGCAAATGTGGCGGTTTCTCGAAAACACTTCAAAGCTACTGTTAATTCGTGGCACAAAGAGCAAGTAGAGCTACGTACCTATCTAAAGAACAATTAATAGAGGAATAGGCTATAATACAAGAGTTCAGGTTTTATCCTAAATTGTTTTAGGATCCCAAATAAACCTCGACGAAGCAAATGTTGCCTGTTCACGATTATCCTTTATTGGAACAACTATCTACAGAATAATGATAATGGTTAGATTCCTGGTGGCGGCGCGGGGTAAGCCTCGGGCTCGGCCACCCACAACGGACGCTGTCTACTCCGAATGTTGTAATTAAACAACACCGATGTCGATTTATTTTGATAACGCGCGATAATGCCCAACTGGACCACGATTTATAAGTTTCTGATGTTCCACTTAGATTTATTGTGTTAACGATTCTATAATTTCACAATACATCAATTGTACTCGTTATCGTTGTTGTTTTAGAAAGTTTTTATTAGCTGTAATTATTTCCAGATGTGTAGGAACTTAGAATACATTCAGGTCTAAAAAACGCGTCCAAAAAAATTTTTTAAATTCTCTTTTTACATTATATTATTTAGACGCGTGTGGCGTAGCATCAGAAACAATCTAAATATATGTTGAAGCATTCCGCTGATCTGCGTGGTCGTCACGGTCCGCAACGAGATGGCCGGGCCGTGCGACAGGTCCCCGATTTTCTACGCATTCTGTACGGTGGTCACAATAACCTGTCGTTGTCGCTTCTGAATACAATTTCACTATCATCAAACGTGCTCCTTTCACGTTATTCTATCTCATTATTCTGATTAAAATTTAAAAAATAGATTGAGTATTTAATATTATTATAACTTTTTCAAAAGGTGTTCGATGTATCACAAAATGCAATTTAAATGCCCGCAGAAATGGTTAAGTATTTCTTTTAGTGGGTATATTTTAAATGATGTATCAATACTAATTTTGACCTTCCGAATAAGTAATAAAGCATCGAGCTAGGGACATAAAACTCATTTTGGAAAGGCCCCTTTATTCCTATTATTATGTCGGCAAAACGAGCGAGGCCTAATGGAAATTCCACACGTCGTCGTCGTGGTCTCCCGTGCTGCTGATTTCGATGTCATAGTTGTCGCGTGGGCAGATGCGGTTTAGATTGCAGTGATTCCTGATTATGTCTGGACCATTTTCTTGATGCATTTTGAAATGAATGTGCTAGTCTTTGTTTCTTTGTAGCTCCGGCTCGTGTCTTTTGTTATGGCAAGAGATTGTGGAAAATATTTTTTTTTGGTATATTCATAATATGAATACAAATATTATTTTATCTTAACGCTTGTGGCCGATCGCGAAGTTTTAGCTATCCAAAACAATGATATTCGGAAAACATATCTATGCTAAGACATTGAAAACCGAAAAAAAACTAATAAATACTACAGAAGTAGGTACTACGCTTGCCAACAGGTCTGAGTAGCAGGGGGTTAAAAATTAGTCGGTCGTGATGGGAGCTGAGCACTCGTGACTGTCCGAGGCACTGTCTACGTCATGTCACGGTCCAGCGCGCGATTCGATCCGACAGGTGCATGGAACGTACTCATCACACTTGTAGTGGTCAAGTGCATTTCGTACATTTGACGTCGCAAGTGATATTTATAATTTAACTTTTGATCTGGCTGACACTTTATTCAGACATCGAGAAAATTAGACAATAAAATTATGTATAATGATTTAAGGCATGAAAGTTTACCCAAGTTGCTTAAGTCTAGAATCTAGACGTTATTCCACTAATTAAGTATGTACCTGTATTTTGTTTGAAAATGATTTAAAAAAAACTTCCAACAAGAACTTATTGAAAACTGGGAACATTCGTATTAACTAGATTTAGGAGCTAAGTTTCCAGGTACATAAATTACACCTTTTATTTATGTTAAACTTATACAGCCTTCATTTTTGTTAGAGACTAGGGGAAAAATAAAACTGCCTGTTCCATTACAGCTTCCATTTTTCTTAAAGGTGCATCATCCCGATTCGAACGTGACCTGGGGCTGGGGTGATGTAGCCTCCGAAGGGTTGTACGGTTGCACGCCCCTTGAACGAACCACTCTCATAATTTTGATGAAGCAATCATTTCTCAGCAATCCAGCATAAACAATCCGTGGAGTAGTGTATGCGTCATATAGATAGATTAGTGTATTGGAGTTGTTTTTATAGGTATAACAGTTATCTACAGTTTTGGTTCAAAAGTGCTTCAGTAAAATTTGTCTAGTAACGTAAGTATTTTTATTTTTATCGAATAGGTTATCAATAGCAGTAAATAGTGCATCTTAATTTCAACAAACACTGAACGGTGACGATGTTTTGTAGATAAAAATATTTTATTGGTCCTACTTAGCCCCTCTGATATTTTTATAACGTCTCAATTCTTACAAAGTGAGTGTTCCAAGAGGAAACAATACACGCTCCCGCGCCTCCCTGTCCTATACGTGTTCCCTGTCATTATCTCAATTCACCCTCGATAGAGACGTTAGGAGATTATGAGTTGATACACGTCGACAAAAACTAAACACCTTAGCGTGGGACAAAAAAGTGAAAATAATAAATGTTATAAGGCAACGATTTGCTTCACTCCTAGTCGCGGCATCTTTTTTGAGTTTTTCTTGTTTATATTTTGTCACTATGTATTGTTGCGGCACGCGTTCTTGTCAATGAACGATGAGTTCGTTATCGCAGTAAATTTTATTGTTAAAATCTCAAATTTATTTTTAGATTTTGAAGTTCGGTTTACGCAAGTTAACGATATTTTTTGTATCTTTTGGTAAGAGTAGTAGGTATCAGTAGAGTAGACGTGATTAAATATTTTTTTTTATGTTTTTGCCTTTTCAACAGACTTCCCAAAAAAGGAGGAGGTTATATGTTTCGATGTATGTATGTTTTTTTTTATGTATGTTCGCCGATTTCTCCGCCTATTGTGGACTGATTTCCGAAATTATTGTTTTATTCGAAAGAGTTTATTCCCAAGTTGGTCCCATTTTAACCACGTTAGAATCTGTTCGATAATTTAAAAGATACACCTAACAAATTATAAAAATACAAACATTGGATTATAGACAAAAAGCCCTCGACAGCATGCCCTTCCTTATTTTATGAAAACTCAAGATTCTCTATACATGTCCCCAACACAGAAATAGCGATTAGCGAGTATAAAAATTGGATCATTATTACTTAGGCAGACAATTTGTAGCAATCATATTTAAAGTGGTAGTGGTGCTCAAAACTCAAAAGTTTTTTTAAGATTTAATTCGAATAATATTAGAAATCATGCCATCCACTGGCAAGCAATTAATGCAGATATAAACCCCTGCCAGGCATTGTAACTTTACTAAATTTTAGTTATATTTGTTTCATTATAATAGCTGAATTTAATGTTATTTTGAGGGGTCCCCAAGGGTCCTTTTCATACCTATAAAAATCACTTTTGCTATCCATATTACCTGCATAAGCAACTAAAATCCAAACTTCATGCCTAGTCGCTAATCTTTTTTACCCGTAGTATATCCCACACAAATAACACAAGGGAACAATTTTTCGACTTTTTTTTTTTGTTGCCTTAGAGTTACTAGGTTTTTTTGATAGACCTAAATGTGTAGAATATAACCTAAGTTATGATAATTTCTTCATACATTTTACAGTTATAGTCCTTGTATGGAGAAATTATCATTACTTTCAAAAGTTTTTCGGGGGAAAGAATAATTGTAATATTTAAAATTAAATTGCTGTGTAACATTGAACAATATTATAATATTTACAGCTACAAACCATGTCAAAAATTATAGAACTACTAATTACAATACTATCCCAAAATAGTAGCGAAACACAGAATTTTAAATTTTTGACACAATTTTTTTCTGAAATCTGAGCTGATGGGGGAAATTCATAATTGGACCTATATTCCAGACATATAGGTCTATCAAAAAAACCAAGTAGCTTTTGAGCAACCAAAATGCTGTTGCCTTGTGTAAACATTCAGCATTTTTAGAATAAGGTAGGTTTGGTCGTCGCGGGCTCTTGGTCTATTTATGTGCCAAAAATAATAGATTTCCGTGGCATTATGACATATTTTGACATTTCAAATCAAACTGACATAAAAAGTTCTGATTTCTTAATTTTCGGCTAGTAAAAAAATAAGTTTAAGTTTTCATGATAACAAATTGCGCCAAGTGCACTAAAAATTATAAAATAAAACTTTTTTTCCAAAAAAAATGAACCGACTTCCAATATAAAACTTAAAAAATCATGAAATAACTTAATAGGCTGATTAATCAAAAATAAAAAAGTATTGGCATGATACCTACTGAATGAGGTGAAGTCGGTGCCAAATTAAAAATTAAATAATCTAAATTAACATTAAATAAAAAATAAATAAATAAATAAAATGTCATTTATTTCAGGCACCAAGTCCCATATTATATAAATATGTGTTCTTATATTATATTACATTGATTAAATTAAATTATATTATATTTTTATTATTATGATTACAAATTATGTTCAATTTTAAAAATAAAATTGAAATAAAAGTGATTATTAGAAATTAAATAGTTATGTCAATAAATATAATAGAATACAATGTCAATAATTGTACGATTGTGCAATGAAGTTTTTGTCGTACATATAGTAATTTGTAAATATACATTTAATTATTGGATTATTACACTTCAGGAGTCTTGTGTGGAAGGAGGCTTTTGCTTTGCGCATTACTGCGCAGAAATTATCCACCCGGTTCCGAGTGAACATGCCTGACGCGCTACACCGCCACGGCAGGCGAAGCATTGCCCTGAAGGCGTTGTTGTACTGTACTCTAATAGTGTCATAAGAAGTTGTTTTAAATGTTTCCCATAGGTGAGCGGTGTAGAACGCTCGGCAGTATGCATTAAACAATGTTATTTTAACAGCTTTTGAGCTTAAGGAGAACCTTCTCGCGAGCATGTTGCTTTTTACAGCAATTGCCCTTCTCTGCCTTTCTAGGTCATCGTCATCACTAAGATTATTTGTCAGTATGTGACCAAGATATTTAAATTTATTGACAATCGACAAAGGTGATCCACATAAATTGATAGGTGATACAATGTTAGGGCCTTTACCAGCCTTAAATATCATAGCCTCAGACTTAGTTACATTATATGTCAAATTGTGTTGACTAGCGTATCTTTCACAGACTTCAATAAGTTCACGCAGCCCACCAATCGAGGGGCAGAGCAGAGCCATGTCGTCTGCATAGCTAATGTTGTTTACGCATGCTCCGCCCACGTGACATCCGACTCTGGTCTTGCTCAGCCTGACTTCACCTCATTCAGTAGGTATCATGCAAATACTTTTTTATTTTTGATTAATCAGCCTATTAAGTTATTTCATGATTTTTTAAGTTTTATATTGGAAGTCGGTTCATTTTTTTGGAAAAAAAGTTTTATTTTATCATTTTTAGTGCACTTGGCGCAATTTGTTATCATGAAAATTTAAACTTATTTTTTTACTAGTACCTAAAATTACACTTACCTCCATTTCCTGCGTTGGTGATGGTCACCCAGAAGTCGATAGTCTTCTCTGGTCCTAGCTCTTCGTAGTCCCACTTCTTTTTAACTTTCACTACTCCACTAGGTTCAACGGTAACCCACGGATTTTCGTCCCTAATTTTGAATGTCTCACGATCTGTTTCTTTCTCGAGGGTGAAAACAGCTCGTCCTTCTACTTCACCATCCGCTTCGGTGAATTCTATTCGTTTCGTAGGTCGGACTGCGCGAGTCACGCGACGCTTCTCGCGATGAAGCGTAGGCAAATCTTTGTGATGGCGAATCACAAACTCGATAAAAATTCTCGCGGGTTGGCTCTTGCGCGGAGGAGAACCTGTGTCGTGTGCAACTACATGCAGTTCGGCTTCGTGGCTGTCAGGTTCACCAGCGAGAATCAGTTCCCCAGTTTGTGGAACTATCACAGCCAGATTGCTATGACTTGCAAGCGAATAATATACTCGATCACCGTCTTCATCATATGCATGCACTTTGCCTATGCTCGAGAACCGTTGCCAATGCCCAGTCCCGTTCGGCCCATTTTCTGCAGGAGTTCCGTTTACTGCAAAGTAGTAAATGGTTTGGTCAAATATAGGAGCATGATCGTTCTCGTTTGTGACGTCTACTGTAATGGGTAGATTAGCTTTGTTGGCCCCACGAAGATCGGTAGCTTGGAGCATTAAATTATAAAAACTCTTTTCTTCTGTATCCAAAGATTGTGTTGCTACAACTTCTATATCACCGTCGGTAATTACTGATCTCACAGTTGGTATGCTTCCTCCTTTACCCTTTTCCCGAAGTGAAAAAATTGAATCCTCGTTGCCTTTAACAATTTTGTAAGCGATAGGGCCGACATCGGAAAACGCTGTCGCTCGTATAGGCGGCAAGTCGACCACGGTTCCAGGCGGTGCATTTTCTGGTATTTCTCCCCGAATATCATCAGTTGTCGGGAAGTGTATCATTTTTCTGCGATCCATTACAATTAAGTTTATGGAATGGGCAGCACTGCTGTATGGAGTTTGTTCTAGGACGGCAAGATTGACCGGTTGATTGAGAAGCGGGGCAAGATCAGCGGTGGTCATGAGAAGTCCATTGTCGAGTAGCGTGAAGTATGAGGAGTATTGCGGGTCCAGCAGGGTGTACCGTGAGTGGTTACCGATGAAGCGCCGGACGGCATGGCCAGGCCGCACGTCGTGTGGCAGCAGGGTGAGCGCGTGCGTCTGCAGCGCCACACTTAGCGCGCAGAGCAACGCTCCGCCCGCCAGCACAGTGCGAGCCATAATGGTTATCGAGAACTACTTATTATCCCGACATTTCATTTCACACCTACAAAGCAAACAGTCCATTGGAGCAAGTCAAACATTTACGATACGCAACTTATTACTATCCAGAGAATTGAAAAGAGCGCAACACAGTTTATACTCGGCACTGAACTTCCAAAATTCCTTAGACTAGATACCTACCTAGGTAGGTACTATCTATCCACATAAACACGTCATTCATATTATTTACATTTCCTTTCACATGCTTTAATTTACCTGTCCCATGTAGGTTTGCCTGTCTGTGTTACTCACCTATCAGTGTAAGGTCATATTAATTCTGTGGTAAGGTAAAAAAAAAAAGGTATCGGTAATAGAAAATTATTTTTTCTGGCGTTAAGGACCGACTGTGCTGTGAAGCTTGGACTCTGAACTAAAGGAGGAAAATAAGGTCCTGGCAGCTGCTGAGAGGAAGATTTGGCGGAAAAGCCTGGGACAAGTTAGGGGGGAGGATGGTACTTAGTTGGAGGATGAGTAGGAACAAAGAGTCAGAAGAACTAGTGGTGGAGCCAATATTACGGGCGAAACCAAAGCAGCAAGGTTTCGGTGGCACGGCCACGTAGAGAGGATAGGAGAGGATCGCGCATCTAAACGAGCGTATAAGGGACGATCAAGCGGGAAAAGACCTGTTGGCCGGCATAGATACCGCTCTGGAGGGATGAGATCCTAACTAAGAGATCTGGAGGCCCTCCTAAGTGGCGCAGAACGGGAAGAAGGGAAGCTTTTTGTATCGGAGGTCAAGATCCTCTTTGGGTCGTCGAGCCATCGAAGTAAAGGACAGATAAAGGGTACATAGGTACATACCTATTTTCTATCACACCACTCTTATTGCCATTTTATTTTGCTTGGAAGAAGCTTTATAGGTTTGGCGGGTATAGAATGTCTTATGATATTCGTTAGGTTCACCTTGGTTTGGTATATAAATTTGTGCAATAAAAAAAACAACCGCAATACACAAACCCGCAACCGGGAATACGCGAGGATTCACCAGGAAACCTGGGCTACTTTAGGTAGGTACCTACCTAATCAGCTAATTAATAATTAGTACCAAGCTAGCTACACATTCTGAAGTGTACCTAATCAGTGTGGGGCAGTAACACGAATTTTCTCCTGTTTTTCATAAACCATTCAGTCATGCATGAGCCACAAAAGCAAAAGAGAGTGAAATCAGTGTAGGTATCTCGTAGTAGAGAAATAACATCGAGGCGAGGTGCGCATCGGGCGGGCTACGGTGCTACGGCGGCGGCGGCGGGTGGCATCGACGTAGGGCGGCAAAGCAGGCGCGAGGCGCACACATGGAGCTTTATTTAGGCGGCACTGGCGACGCCGGCGTCTCGCAAAGTCGCGACCCGCCGCCGCCGATCAATATCCCTCGCGCCGTCGCGCGCCGCCCGCCAAGCCAATCTCGACTCTCAACACGCTCTCGTTCACGACACACCATCAAATATTCACACACCAATTTTACTGAATAAAAGCTCACGCTATTTCTGCAATACTGTCCACGATACCGGATACAAATCGCAATTTCAGCCGCACATTCCAACTTTCATGACACATGCCGGCGAATTTCAGTGATGAACTTTAACAAACACCGATGTATGTAACCACACCATTCATTCACACTTTATTTGCCACTAAACCCAATTAATATAATTATGGATTCCTATTAGAAAATTAAAGGCCAAAAACTTAAACGGTAAACATGTGATTTGAATGTAAACAAATTAATAAATAAAGATACAGCCTCAAAACACAAGATTTTCACTTTTCCACCACAACACTCAATGCTATCGAATATAAACTGTGTGTTATATTTATCAATTTACGTACTCGTATGAAATGAAAGTGTTTTTATCGATATCGAAACGTTTGACAGGTACGTCGACGTGAATCGTACGAGCGACTCCGAGCAGCGTCAAAATGCGACTAGCCGGCTGGAATCGCGGCGCGCGCGCGTATCGAGCGCAACGCCCCACCCGCCCCCGCGTAATTCACCCCTGTCCCGGCACTCCCGCCCGCCAAGCAAGCGAGCTTTTCTACCCCTCAGCAAAGCTGCATGCACTGGCTCCCCTAGCTTTTCTGCACTAGCGTAACAATCACTCTGAGAACTATGCATAAGCATAAAACATACTTAATAAGTATAGTTCGGTGTTGTTAAAATCTAAAATCATTTAATTACTTTTGTAAAACAATATAGCTGTACCTTACTAAATAGGGTACCTACTAATTCATTGGGATGTACCTAATTTAGTGAATTTATATTATAATGTAGGTAGGTATGGAAGAATTTTCATTTTCATAGCATTTAATAGTAAGTGCAATCACACTACTTTCGATATTTTTAAATCCAACATAATCGATTCTGCTAGTACTTAGGTAGGGTAAATTGAATGCTTTAGGGTACCTAACCTACCTATCTATCAAAATCTTTAGTAATCTGTGCCATAATTGTAGGATAGAAACTAACGTACCTACTTACATCGACGTTTTGTAATATACCACAGAATTAATATAAGTAACTATACTTCGGCATTCAGTCATTGGAGTTCCTTCGTGACAGTGGTCGAGGACAGTCGGGTCGGCGGTTTTGCGCAACGTGCGCGACAGATGTTAAAACTTGAACTGAGCTGAGTGTAAACTAAAAATCGTGTTCATTTTGTTTATTTAAATATCTTGCATATCAATTTTTATTGAGATAATGATAGTGCGCTTTAATATATTAATGGTTGGTTCGTAATTGCTAGTGAGTGCAAGTGATGAAGGAGAAGCTAGAAGTCAACGTGGTTCGTGTCATGTCGACGCATCAAGTGCCCTTAAAAGCAACTAACAGTTGTGAAAGACTGCCCGGTGAGATCTTTCCTTGTTAAACGCACAATATGCGATTCGCGCGGCGTGTCTGTGATTACACAAAATTTGTATTAAGTAAACTTCACAGCTTAGATACTTAAAGAGCCGAGGAGGCCCACTTGTTGTGTACCTCCATGTCGAGAAAAAGTATAACAGAGAAATACTGACTCAAAACACATACATGTTATATAAGTGCATACATTTTATATTTATAGTATTGAACTCAGTGCTATGCTCTTCGAACCTTTCTCCCTCCGTTCAAACAATTCAAACGAACTATTCACACCAACTTGATCTCCAGCCCAACCATTTGCAATGCATATGTGCAAAACAAAATCCACATAAAAACAAACTAACCCATACTTGAAAGTTCCCAGAGAAAAGGGCTTTGAAAGTAAAAAAGGCAATAAATTTCGGATAGCTAAAAAAAACTATGACCTGCCTTCGCGTTCGCCAACAAAAAAAGACAGGTCATTTATGGCCTCTCTATTGTTGGTTATCTCGCTCGAGCACAGTGGCATTTGCATCTACTTAGGTACATACTTTTAAAGTTAATAGATATATTTAATATATTTACAAGTGATACAGCTGATAATAATTTACATCAATAATCACCGTGCTCAATAATTATAAGTCCTTTCCACAGCTTTCTCCGATTTTTAGAATACATCAGCTACAATGGCAAGAACTCTTCAAATCAAAAACCATACGAAACATATCCCAGCAAGGCAAAATAAAAATAATAATGTTCATCCAGAACCGCAACGAGATGTCACTCAAATCCTGTACTCAACTACACTAGACTCAATATCTGCAGCTTTCTCAGTCTTTCATGGAACCACAAACACAATTTACAAAGGAACATTGATTTACTAATCACAAAAAGGAAACATCTAATTTCTAGCTAGAAGACATCTATTCATTAAAAGAATCACCCGAAAATAAAGAATTGACCATCATAAAGTAGAAATCAGAGATTGAAATGCTGTTTGCCAAGGTGACCATTCTTCATTGAGAGTAAGTGACAAAAAAGTCACAGGACACACCCTTATCAGCATTACAGATAACGAAAATAATTGAAAACACATACAATAGAAAATAAAGTACCTATGTACCTATCGCTTAGACTTATCAATCACGAAGATAACAACAAAATTTTAAATACATACATCGCATCTTTTTCCGGTTTTTATCATCCTATTGTCTTCTCCGAGGATCATAAATTTATTATACTCTTTGTCTTGAGTATGCTAAAGGACTGGTAACAAGACATCAACAATAAACGAATAATAAACATTTTTAAAGATTGGCTGGCCGTACAGGCCAGATAGAACATTGGAAAAAAGTAAAAGGATTAGAAAAAAAGAGTGCTATTAATTTTAAAAATTGTGAATAAAAATGTTCAGTTTCAAATTGTTTTATGATAAATAGTTCAATTGATATGTTAAGTTAAATAATAGATTCAGTGTAAAGTGAAACCCAGTTCTATGTGTAATATCAGTGCAATATAGTTCAACAACTGCAGTTTGATTTCTTTAGTCCAGTTCCATTCGGATCTCCTGTTTTCACATACTTTTCCTCGCCACGCTAGTATCACGTTGTACAAATATAATGGAGATTATCTGGATAACCCAAACAACAAAGAGAACAAATCACAGGAGAAAAATACCCACTATAATATTATAGAGAAACAAACTAGGTATCTGATAAGAACTACAAAAACTAAAACAAAAGAAAAACAACGGACTGAATAATAGAATATAAGAAACAAGATAATCACACTTTGAAAGGATCTTGAATATCCGCCACCTAACCTTTACCCGGTAGCAAAAGAGAAACTAAATTATCCACAATCGACCATCAAATCGGACAATGGATTTCTAAGAAAACAACCTTATATGGCGGTCATTCGTTCGAGGTACCTAATTACACTACAGACCATCTGATAATTTGACAAGTTTTTAGAATCTATTGATAAACAAGATGCACAGATAGAAGTTTTAAGCACACAATAAAAATAACCGTCAATCCGCCGAGTGAAATAAACATCTTGAATAGAACTTCCCAAATAAGAAAAAACTCCTACTCCCCGGATTACTAAACAACTCTACAAGCATCGATGTCAATGAGAATTGGCTACCTCTACAGCTTCGCATTCAAATAAGAAAATTAATTCATATTGTGTATTAACTTGTTATCCAAAACACACAGTGTCGTAAAAGAGAACTTCATACTTCTACAGTAACAAAATCAAATAAGAGGAAACTCATCCGCCTCAGATTGTCATCCTACCTTTTACTAAGCGATACCAACGAGTGCAACTAGCGAATGTTTACCGCTTCGAAATCAAATAAGAAAACCTCATACGTCTAATGGTCATCCTACGCCACACGAAGTGATGCCAACGAGAACAACTAGATTTTTTTTTTTTTTTTTTTTTATATCATAGGGCGGCA
This sequence comes from Ephestia elutella, assembly GCA_018467065.1. Taxonomy (NCBI): domain Eukaryota; kingdom Metazoa; phylum Arthropoda; class Insecta; order Lepidoptera; family Pyralidae; genus Ephestia; species Ephestia elutella. Next base: position 9,176,031 of record CM031567.1, on the reverse strand, counting down.
AACGAGCAAGCGGGTCACCTGATGGTAAGCGATCACCGCTGCCCATGGACTACTGCAACACCAGGGGTATCACAAGAGTGTTGCCGGCCTTTCAAGAAGATGTAGACTCGTTTTTTGAAGGTTCCAATGTCGTATCGGTTCGGGAATACCGCCGCAGGAAGTAGGTTCCACAGTTTGGTCGTACGTGGCACGAAGTGTCTTTTAAAACGTACGGTGGTTGACAGCCAGTCATCCAGATGGTATGGATGAAACTTCAGCCTGTGACGGATGGTACGGTGGTGAAATTCTGCGGCAGGTATTACGTCGAACAATTCATCAGAGCACTCCCCATGATACATTCGGTAAAGAATGCACAAGGATGCGACATCCCTACGCAGAGCCAGAGGATCGAGACGGCTGACGAGATTCACGTCATCGACGATGCGAATCGCACGACGTTGAACGCGGTCTAAAGGGAGAAGTTGGTATTGAGGTGCCCCAGCCCACAGATGGGAACAGTATTCCATATGCGGCCTAACTTGTGCCTTGTACAGCTGAAGGCGATGCGCCGATGTGAAATACTGCCTTGCTCTGCCTAGGACACCCAGTTTTTTGGAGGCCAACTTAGCCTTTTCCTTAAGATGACCGCGAAATTGAACGTCGCACGAAATCTCGACGCCTAGAATTTCGATCTTCGGCCGCGTATCTAGTGAAGCGCCCTGGAACGAAGGAGATACGACGAAGGGGCTTTTTTTCGCGGTGAACGCACAAACTTGTGTTTTTTTGGGGTTAAATTGGACCAAGTTGCAGTGACCCCAATTTGAAACCTGGTGTAATGAAGTTTCAACCTCAGACACAAGTTTTGTTCGACACTCGGAGACGCGCGCCCGAGAAATGTTAGCTTGACCGGTATAAGAGGTGTCCACCGTGCTATCATCCGCATAACAATGAATGCTGCTGGATTGAAGCATATCATTGATATGCAAAAGAAAGAGCGTCGGGGACAGAACACAGCCTTGAGGGACACCAGCATTCACGGGCTTGTATTCGGAGCATGAACCGTCAACAACGACTTTAATGCTGCGCCCTGTGAGGAAACTGGTAACCCATTGGCATAATGATAAAAATAGATGCAGTCTACCGCCTCGCAGTCAACCAAGAAGAATCTCATATGTCTCAGAACATCATTTGGACGCAACACTACACGCAATGATGCCAACGCGAACAACGGGCAACTTCTCACCAACGCTCTCCTCCGTCGTACAACCTGTCCTCCTAAATTCCTATATTGGCTATAGGCTGCATAGTCGGTCGATTGTGGTCGGCCGGTTGCGGCTAGTCGACCATCCTCTCCCATCCCAGAGCGTGTCACTCCTTACAAATCTGTGCCCCCTGGTAAAAATTCAATTCGATTCAATTTGTCTACCGAATTAATTGAATTAAATTGAATTTTGTATTCGGCTTGTCCGTTCCTGCCTCTGAGCTGGCTGGGTGTGGCACCTATGTTCATGTTCATGTTCTATACTTCGGCATTCAGTCATTCATAAGCGAAGTCGCTAATCTTGCTGTTTATTTATTTAAATAGTTGGTCAATTTAATCGCTTTCTCAATCGAATCGTTGATTGAGAATGATAGGAGATTTTCCAAGACCCAAATTTAAAAAAAAAACCAGTCTAGCTCGCGCACCGAGGGTTCCGTACACGTACACGCAAAGCATCTCAAAAGCTCACATTATAGCTCTAAAAGACCACTATAGTTTCAAAAACAAACTTAATTTTGCAGTTCGATCCCTAGGATTCATACTGCATCGAGCGCAAAAATAAGTTTGTAACACTTTTTTAGATTTATTCCTGTACTAGCTGTTGCCGGCGGCTTCGCCCGCGTGAGTTTCGCTTAGATGAAAATTCTTTTTGTGTTCCAAACTGTAGTAACCTGAACTCTAGTATTCAAAATTTCAGCCATATTTGGTTAACCCGTATCCCACGGGAATTATTAATTAATTACTTAAGTGGTTATCTATACATATAAGTATATACCTAATAAAACAGTAAAAATATTGTGTCTGTACATTTAGTATTTTTGACTGAAATGGATAGAGGGACACCTAAAAAGAATAATAGAAACAAAAATATTTTTTTGGAATTTCTTGTCTGTCTGTCTGTATGTATGTACGCGTTTCACGCAATAACTACTGGACGGATTTGAATGAAACTTTTTTGTTGTATAGCTTTTAAGCCTGGGCAACATATAGGCTATAATTGATTTTGAAAATTGGAACACCTGATGAAGAACCATTACAGAACAGCTAAACTATGAGAAATATGGAAATGGTACATACCTTTGCAAAAGTTTATCAGTCTGACGAGCATTTTCTGTTGACGTATAAAAATCGAAGATCAGGATCATCTGATGAAGTCCAAGAGACCAGCTACACTATTACATATATGGAAATAGCGCCTTAGCAAAAATTGTTCAACCTGATGAGCATTTTCTACTGACGTATAAATATTGAAGATCTGGAACATCTGTTCCCGTTCATCAACATATATTCCCGCCGGACACGGGATAACCAAATGGCTTAAATTTTGAGTACTGGAGTTTAGGTTACTACAGTTTGGAACACAAAAAGATTTTTCATCTAAGCGAAACTCACGCGGGCGAAGCCGCGGGTAACAGCTAGTATAGAATAAAAGTAGTAGATAATTTTATAAGCTTTCATTTAGTAGAATATTTTTCTCCACGAGACGCACCGTTTGATACTAAAGGAATCGCAAAGTTACCAGTGCAACTCCTTTATTGACTGGAATGGCCATGCATTTCGTGTTAGCAAGTGGGGCTTGTATTGCAAGTGAAATAATGTCCAACAATATAAAATACCTCTCACATCGAAATCTGGGGCTTATGGTGGAATAAAGAACTTACATACAAACATACATGAACCCTGAAAATATAACACTCCTTTTTTGGTCAGTCATGTAAAAATCTAAATTTTTATCGCGATAACACAATGCGAAGCTTTATACGATAATGTTTGGATAAGAATAATAATTTGGCACGTGATTTGAAAGGAATTGTCTGATATTCCTACTCTACTTAAAACGGAGGTGGCGCCCCCACTGGACAACAAATTAAACTTAACAGATAATGCCCATTTATTTTACAAGGCTGTAGATCTTCAATCAACTATCTGTAGATAGATGGAATAAAAATAAAAGAAAAGAATAATAGAAACAATTTATATAAAAACAATAATAATATTGTTACAGACTAGTACAAAAATAGCCAAAGCTACAGCACTGAGCAAGTTTTGCGACATAAACATAGTAAATAAAATATATTCCATTATGAATATCTTATACAACTTTCATATTCTTAATATATCGTAAATTACAACATTTCATTCAATCTTTACAGGCATTTCACACTAAGTGCATATTTTAAAGGTAACAGAGTTACCATAAGTTTTGTGACATAAACATAGTAAATAAAATATATTCCATTATGAATATCTTATACAACTTTCATATTCTTAATATATCGTAAATTACAACATTTCATTCAATCTTTACAGGCATTTCACACTAAGTGCATATTTTAAAGGTAACAGAGTTACCATAATGTTATAATTAATTACTTAACTAAATATGATGAGTAAATTGCTTAGATCCAACATTGTCATTGTTGCTCTTATATCTTATTTCTTTTATAGTCAATTGTTTTCCCTGGTGTATTCTTTGAAGGTGGCTCCTCATATCATATGACCTGGAGAACGACCTGTGACACACAGGGCATTGAGTTTTTCCTGCGTGAGAGTCTTTATGTAATGTCAAAGAAGTTGGATGCTTGAAGCCCTTTGGACACAATTGGCAGCGGAACTTCGCCAAATCTGATTCTGCAATAAAAATTTATTGAAATTCAGTAAGTACCTACACTACATATTATTTATTATTTTTAAAAATGTAAATTGATAGTTGTTAAATTTAGGCCGAAAAAGGATATTCTACAATTCTACCAATATTACAAATGCAAAAGTTTGGATGTGAGTTTGTGGGCATGTTTGTTACTCTATCACGCAAAATCTACTGGACGGATTTCAATGAAATTTAGTGTTATTGACCGAGCGAGCGCAGCGAGCGAAGCGTCTCAGTTTCCACTAGCCAAAAATTATTTTGTCTGTCTGGATGTTCTCGCCTACAGGTCGCAGTTCTGAACCGATTCTCATGAAATTTTGTGAGCAGGTTCGTTAATTTTATAGAATTTTTTAGTCGAGCCAGTTTATCGAAATTTAAAAAAATGGCGGAGATATATAAAAAAAACCTCATATCTCAGCTATTTAAAAAAAAAATCAAAAATGTCATTAGACGTTTTTTGTTATTCTTAATAAGACGCAACTTTTTTGTCTGAACAACATAGTGAAATTCAATAAAACCGCTATAAATTCATATATTTTAAATTCTCATACGATAGTTCACAAAAAAATCAATAGATGGCGCAGCAAAGCTTTAAATACTCGCAAATTCGCTTATTGACGTGGGTTTGGCATATTTATCTGTATTTGTTATAAAATATAGTATTGTTAAATTAGCATCCCGTAAAGTCTTGAACCTACGTTGGGGCTAACTCAAACTGTGTGATTTGTCCATATATATTTATTAATATTATTATGTATATTATTCGAGCACCGGCAGAAGAGGCAGATTTCAGTCACAAGAACATGTTTGGGCTTATGGGTAAAATATGAGACTTTCCAGCATTGGTTGGTTGGTTTCAAAACTCTTCTAAGCCAGGGACATGGCAAAATATCGGTTATTTCGTGGAAGGGCTCGCGAGGTCTACTGTTCTGACAGAACAACTAGTGGTAGAAAAATACCTGGCATTGCTATTCCAGGTATTTTTACCTGCACCTAGGGTAATTTTTATCTTGAAATTCTCACGGAAGTGATGCCCCTGGTATAGCTAGTAAGTACTTTTAAACATGGGGCAAAAGGGCATTAAAAGGATAAAACAAATGGAAATTTTTGAAATGTAGGGCAAAACTATAGAGCTTGGAATAAACAGTTTCTTAATCAATATAGCCTCAATTTTTGGGTTGACGAATATTGATGAAATTTGGTTAATAGTGGTGTAACATTAGGGAAGCAGTGTCAGCAAAAAGCCATGGGCTCCCTGCGCTGGCTGATGACCTTCTTTTCGGTGGTCATAAAGATGCACTAGAGAAAAGGTACACATCACTCTTGTTTGTAATACAAGTACAGTCATTTGAACTGTTAATCTTAAGTAAATGAATATATTATAATAGCAGTAATGTAAGTCCAGTTATAAAGTCTGGCATGTATATAATATAAGGTATCCCTACTTTTTCAGTTGTTTTAAATGTAAATAATTTGATAGTACTCATTACGTAAGTATGTAAAAAAAAATTTTGGTCTATACCAGAGTTACTTTTCTCTGACAAATCCTCAGCTGATGTTGATTGATTGTCAACCTGCATATCCTCTGTCATAGTTCTTTCGGCAGTTTTGGATCGAGTAGTCACAGTTTCCTCTATCTTAGACACCTGTGGTTGAACAATTTCTATAGCTTCACTATCTTGATCTGGAATATTTGGAGCTACATTAGTTTGTGGAATGTATTCATCACGGACATTTTGCATGGTTGCTAAGTTTATAGGCTCATCCATTATAATAGGCACAGGCACAGTTTCTTCAGTAATTCTACTTGATTTTGAACTTAAATCTAATGAAGCATCACTCATTCTGATGTGTGCTTTGGACGGTTCTTCCTCCGCATTATCAGTTAAACCCTTAACTTCCAAAAGTTCAGCTGTAATAAGAAATGATTCCAACTGTTCCTGAAAGATATTGACTTCACCGTGATACATAAAATTTATGATAGCATTTAGGTCTTCGTACTTGAAGTTTCTAAAAATAACCACAGGATGCTGACAAGGGTTCTCTTTAAAAATCTGCTTAAAGTAACTGCTGCAAGCAGACAGTAACATTTTGTGGGCCTTAATTTTGCCACCATCGCAGTACAAAGTGACATCCACTAAATCATTCTCAAATCGTAGCGTGTTGAACGCTTCTGTTACGTGGGTAACATAATTATTCCAGCGTAGAGAAAACTGCGGCGCATTATTCATATCGCAATTGATTCTATAATGAAAACAAATTTGATTTCTCAAAATAATTCGTAATCCAAGAAATTCACACACACTGACATAAATCTCAAACTATTGAATTGAATTGACGACATTGACGTCACGCAAATGACAAATCAGTGTTTAACCCAACTGACATTGACAAACTAAAAGGGTGGGCAAAGTGATTTTTTTCTCTCTGGACAAAGCCGGTTTTCAACGTACACGAGTTAATCAACTCAGTTGGATTCTACAGCATTTTTTTGACGATTTTTTTAAACGTGCCATTTTGTTAGTTTTAATTTTAAGTACAGTTTGTCTAGAAAGTCGTGACATTAATGTTCGAGGAACTAACATTGATGATGTCTCTGGCAACACCAAACGTATGTACATCAACTGTCAATGCTGTCAACAAAATTGAATTGTTTTTCGTTTGTATTTTTATTGTTTTGATTAAACTGCAATAAATTAAAACCAAAATACACAGAAAAGTTTGAAAAATGAGTAAAGTAAATCGGAGTCGCACGCAGGAATTGATTTTTAAAGTTTTCCAGCGATGTTTTGCGGAGTGCAAGGCTGGACGAATTTTGTGAGATTTCGATGATGTTTATGGGAGAACAACATATATTATGTGTTATTGTTTGTTTTTATCTCCCTGAAGTTACAAATATACTGAATTTACGATTTTTAAACGAAAAAAGGTATTGTTTACATCGTACACTTTTAGGTTAGACTGAAATTGTAAATAGGTCATATTATAGTATGATCATAATTTTTTGATACATTATGATGTTACATCTCGGTCTATTCGGGTTTTCTACCAATTTTGAATTTGAATTATTTGTTTCTTGTGAATAAGTTATTGTTTCTATTCTGTTACAATTTTTATTCCTTTTTTTAGGAAAACCGTAGAGTACAGTTAGGCCCATAGTTATTGTTTCTATAATATTCTAAACTTTTCATAAGCAAAGGTGCCTACTGTAAATAAAACGGAAACAATATGACTGTATAATGTATAATGTGTTTTATTTATTAACTCACTTTACTTGAACGACCTGAAAGTATCAAAACAATTTGGTCACACTATAAAGGGTTGCTACATGCATACCAGTGGCGCCATCATTTAATTTCACGACTTACTAGACACACTGTACCTAGTCATTCTAGGACAGAAATATACATAGAGCTAGCAAAAAAAAAAATTTAATTTTATTTAGAGGCTCCAAATTGTTGTTAACCATATCTATCATCCCGCTTCCTCAGGCTGAGGAAGCGGGATGACAGATATGGTTTTTACCTATGTTGGTGAAGGACAGGTAATATCTTCTTAGTTATTGTTCTGAGATCTTCTGTGAATCCAATTTTCAGTAGACTTTGACAATCGAAGCTTAATTTGGAACTGATATTGTATTGTAAACAAACCTTATAAGTTAATTTATTCCCTTATTATTATAGATAAGCTTTTTAAAGTTTCATCGAGTCAAAAAGGTGTAGTGTTGTGTTCTGAATTGTGATTCATCTTATAATAGAAATGCCAATCAATACTCTTTTCACAGGTAAATGTTGTTTACAATAGTTGAATTTCAGTGAGCTTGTTCTGTTGATATACATCGATATGTTCATCTCAATGATGTATTTTTCGTGTATTGTATTGTTTTCTTGTAAGAAAATGTATCATCGCATATTAAAAAGAACTATTTAAGAAAATATTGAGTATCGAAATATTGGCATTTTTCGAGGCAATTGCTAGGGTAGGACCAGTACCGGAGGTATAATTAGGGACACGAAAAAAGTATTGATACTTTGTGGTATCGAGTACTTTTCCTTTCGATACCGATACTTTTGTACTCGATACTTTGTATTCGATACTTTTACTCAATGAGTACTTTTTCAGAGATATCGTATCGAATATTTTTTTTTTATTTTTTATTTATTAGGTTCGCCAACTGGCTGTGCAACACAATATATGTAATGTAATGTGTAAGAATTATAAAAAAAAAATCTTTGTTTAGAATTTAGGTAGGTACCTACCTGCACCATGTGTACATACATAATTGGCTGTCTGCCGAAATTCTTATTGTAGTATTATATTCATAACGTACGTATAACTTTGTGGCTCTCAAATTCAGAGTAGGTTGCAAACTTAGTAACGAGAGCAATTACAGCATTGTATCGATTCTGAACATTGTATTGATCGTACACATTGTATTGACGACCTCCGTGGCCTAACGGTTATCACGCCAGACTGCCACACCGGAGGTCCCGGGTTCGATCCCCGGTCAGGTCAAGATGGAAAATGATCTTTTTCAGATTGGCCTGGGTCTTGGATGTTTATCTATTGTTGCGTGTATTATACGCAACCGTGTTAAATTTCACATATACTGCACTTACGTCTGTTGATTCGCACATTCATTACACATAATTGTTTATTTAGCTATTATTTTAACGCTTTTAGTCGTAATTATTCGTCTTCCAAAGCAAACACATCTGTTTGTTTACGTAAAGCCAACTTGTCACTTTGGACGTTTGACAGTGACGTTCGAGATGACGTTTGGAAATGGTTCCTATACATAGGTGGTGTGTTGCGACGGACGCGTCGGTAGAATGTTTTTTTATTTGCTGATATTTGTAAATAATATAGGTAATTGGCCAAAATTTATAGAATAATGATTTGAGCAAGGATTTTATTAGATTAACTATATTTTTTTCTTCGAGATGAATGCCGCACTCCTATAATTTTGTCTCTGGTCGAAATCTATGTTTGTCTCTGATTTCGTGTCAACGACGAGGTGACGTGTTTAAGATTGCCTCGTAGGAAACGATCAAGAAGATTGATCTGGGTTCCAAGGCGCTCCAGGGCTACTCGCCTAGCCTATTAGAGCCACCATGAGCGGAAGATAAGATGGAGCGGTCATGTGAGTTCATCTCTCTTGTGTTCTGCTAGCCTTGGTATGAATACACGATGTTAATCGCATTCTATATTGTTACAGGACGTGCCGCTCCTAACTCCTAACTTCTAGCTGCTAAGCTTAGGTTTTAAGTTGTTAGTTTACGCTTTATTTTTCAATATTCCACGTTCCACGTGTTATACTTTATTAGTTTACTCGTTTAAACTATTTTTCCTCGTGCTTTGGCACGTAATTTAATGTCGTAACAAGGTTACTTCAAAATAAGTTTATACTTATAACTTTCTTTCTTTTCGTTGTACATACTGGTTACAATGACCCTGATCCTAAGGGTAATCTCCTTCTTTGGATAAATAACCCCTATTTATCCCAGTAAAACAATAACACTTCATGTAAGCAAAGAGGATTGCCGGCCGCCATTCGATGACAAAACCCCATGGCCAGATGTCTCCAAATCAACAACCCGGGACCACCTGCTGTTCCTACATTACTGGGAATGACGAGGTGATACAATTTACTAGAAGAAAGGAGAGGACCTAAATGGGATTTACCAAGTAATATCCATTTTATAACTAGAACTTAAACTTTAGAATTTATTTTAAGGCAGAGACTTTGCCTAACATGATTTGTTCCTAGTTTTATCACCTAGAGAGGACGCTCTCAACCTTTGTTAAAAGGTAGTGAAAGATATTTATGGGTAATTTTAGTGTTTTATGGTATGTTATGTTATGTTAAGAGTCTTTCAGATATTTGTTAAAGAACTGGAACCGGACTAGCTAAATGGAAATAAAATAAAATTGTCTGTACTCGGTAGGTACTCAGAATTTATTGATTATTTAGATATCATTACAATATTGCACAGTTATACTCTTAAACATGACCCCTCTAGGAGGACACGGATGGTACAATATTTAAAATATGTAAACTCTTAGATAACCTTATTTATTATGAGCAAAACTCTTGTGTGTAAGGATGACCGAGTCAGAGAGAACATAATAATTTCCAAATATAAAGGGTCGTGAGAGTATATTCGGTTCGCGTGGTTTATTAAAGCTCCTCAAAATGATTAACTACCAATTTTGTGTAGTAACAAATACAAGGGAAAGCAAAGGTTGATTCCCCAGCTTCGACGTAGCAAGATAAGATGAATTTTGGTACATCTTTTTGGGTCTAACCAAAGATTCCGTAGATTAAACGTTTCCTGTTGCCGCAACCACGGTCTCCTGGTGATCCTGCAGGTATATCTTGAACTCTCCACGCCGACAGGTTCTCCAACCGTTGTGATTGACCAAACTAATCACCCCTATACTATTTGGGCAAATATTTAAACCTCAAAAGATGTTTATTTAAAGGAGACTACTGTATAGTAAAAACTATTCAAGCAGTGAATGAAATATCAAAACTTTAAACATTAAGAACTGAGTTAAGTATTTATAGATTTCCAATAGTAAGAACTATTTAAGTAGAAATTCTAAATCCGTTTAATTCTAAATCAGTTTAATTTAGTTTAATTTTAAATTTTAAATCTTAACTTTTAAATCTTAAATCTTAACTTTTGAATCCCATCTGAAAAGAAAAGAGATGGATTTTATTCATTTATAAGATTGCAACCATGTGGCCAACACATGTCTTCAACTAGATAAAAAAACAACTTACGAGTATCTCGTGTTGATCAAAACCATCTACGACACACTCCCCATCCATGAACCCAGCCTACCAGTGACGATCGGTTCCTGGAATAAGATATTTCATAAATTTCTGAACAAAGGCACGAACAAAGTCGGCCATGTGCGCGATGCATATATCATTTCAAAATACTTACTAAATCTGCGTAACGCAAGCAATCCATCCAACCGTTCACATAAATACTCAGGTTGGCCCCTATTCCATCTGCAATTTGGCTGGCTGAAACGAATTGTACAGAGAATCAGCACAAGAAAAAAGAACACTGGATTCCTTCACGGGATGTTCAAACATCAGAAATAAAACCACAACTAGCGTTTTATCCAAGCCTTACCTGTTAGTGCATTGTATATACCATTTTTATGAAGGTTTATCCTTCATCTTTACCCTGGCGACGAAACGAGACAATATAATGTGCCTGCCCGCTGCGGTCACCCGACCATTTTCATCAAATTGCCATCGCGTCCCTTTTATTTTTTTTAAACGTCAAATCTATGACAATTAACACCTAGTTGTTCAGCCAACAATAAAAATTATAATTCGATGAGTTTTATTTAAAACCTTTTATTGAAATAAAGGATAACACATGACTAGGAATAGAATATTTACTTATTCCGGTTATTAAATAATAAAATCAAGAGAAATCTCAAAATATATTCTATATCATCAAAGGACAGCGACCTCTATGATGCTAGATGTCAAAACATCTTCAATATTAATTTCCAACCTGCACAACAGATGGCACTAGTGGTTTCAAAAGATGCCCTAATTCAAACAAAATAGTACTTTCTGTTTTCTTCTCAAAAGAACAAATAAAACGCAACGTTACAGTAGGTCTTATAACCAATATTAAGAATAAGGACATTTTTCTATGTCATGTGTTTTCATAGGTTATGATAATTAGACTTTAGTCTTAATTAGATGGTTTTAAGAAACATGTAAGAAAAGAAAGGATTTGTTAAAACATTCCTATAGAAAGAATTAGTAATAAGGAATAAGAATATTTAACTACTAAAAAGTGAGTTTACCAAATATGTATATTTTCCTGTAATATATTTAACTTGATATATAAATAATTAACTTGTTTAATTGATTTCAACTAATAGTTGATGGCGCCCTTTGGTTAGAATAGAAACACAACATAAATCTGGTCCCTTTCTTCAAATGTAACATTCCACAGAGCGACAAGAACCCACCGACCCACTCCGGAGTCTCCTACATAACGCACCACTGAGCTGGCTGTGCGTTTGTCCACCGGTGGCAGGCCGTGTTTTACACGCCTGTCCTATAGTGGGTAATAGTTTTGGCGTACCCAACGTGTGGCCGAGTGATGTGACATCAGTTCTTCTGTCAACTCCATCGCTTGGTATTTTGAAGTTTGAGGTTAGTGTTGTTGTTGTTATCTATATTTCAGAATTAATTTAAAGGTAAAGGGAGATAATCCTTTAGAAATGGCTTCGTTAAGGATGAACTTTTATCATCTCCTCAGCGATGAGCTGAGATATGAACTTCTCATCCGAGGACACAAGAATATAAGAACAGTTGATGAGATGCGAGCCAAGCTTGCCTCGTTGACTAAATCGAATCGTCTAGCAGTGACAATTGATCCTGCTACATTAGAAATAGAATCAGAATTAGAAATTTGTGAGAATAAGATTAGTGACATCGTCCAACTTATTTCTTCAGAACCATTGACACCTACTGGTCATGATAGAATTATTTCACGATTAACCCATATACAGCATAGGGTATGTCGTTTAGTCTCAGAAGATGAGTCTATTTTAGGAAGAATTTCCCTTTTAAAACAAGAATTTGAGAACGCATTTAAACTTTTGAATGTTGATATTACAGGTGAAGTGGGATTTTGCTTCAATGATTTGCATAGTGGTACATCCAGCGGTGTGACCCCAGTCAGTCCTCCGGTTGTTAGCAACCCCTTTACTTCTTCACCAGCGGTGATAGCGGCTGCATCGGCAATACGGTCAGGTGAGCTGCAGGTTACCATTGATCCATCTCGTAATGTCTCAAAGTGGAATGTTAAGTTCTCAGGTAGAGATAGCAAATTAAATTTGCACGCTTTCTTAGAAAAACTAGAAGAGTTAAGAATTACAAAGAACGTCTCAATTAATGAACTTTTTAGAGGTATTTCACAACTCTTGGAAGGTGAAGCCTCAGAATGGTATCGTTTCTACGGTAAAGAATGTAAAACATGGGAAGAATTTGTACAACTTCTCAAAGAAGAGTTTCTTCCTTCTTCTTATGATAGGAAGACACTCAAAGAAATTTATAATAGAACACAACACACGTCTGAAAGTGTCGTCACTTTTATATATACGATGATGAAATATTTCACACGACTTGACACTCCTTTATCAGAAACAGAAAAAGTAGGGATAATTAAAGACAACCTTGCCCCTTATTATAAATCGAAAGTTTTCTGTGACACTTTTGCGACTGTAGCTGAACTTCGTACACGTTGTAAGTTATTGGAAGATATGAAATCTGAGTGTACCACACACATCAATCCAACACCAACACAGAGTTCATTACACCCGGATTTGTGTTACAAAACAAGGACATTTACACATAATATTAAGAAAGTTTCAGAAGTCAAAACTAGTGACACCTGTAAGAAGTGTAACCGTACCGGACACATAAAAAAGAATTGTAAATTTAACGGAATTATACACTGTTATGGCTGTGGGAAAGTTGGTGTGACACGCCCTCAGTGCGACAACTGCGGAGTACCACGTAATTTAAACTCGGAGGGAGCCTCGCAAAACGAGAAAACTTGACCCAGGGTCAGGACAGCGGTACCAGAACCAATGCATTTAAGAATCACAATTTTAAGAAAGAAAGCTTTTACAAAAATAAAACATTTAAGAATATAAATTATAAGAAAGAAAAAATATTTAGAAATAGCAATATAAAGGTGGGGTGTGATCAGGTAACATTGATGGCGACAAATACAGCAAGCATTGATCAAGTGTATTTTAATCCGATGCCCGGTGATACCAGACCATACTTAACGGTTTCAATCCTTGGTAAGAAATGTAAGGGTCTTTTAGACTCTGGTGCGATGTGCAGTCTTCTTAATGGTGATGCTTTCCGATCCTTAGCTGCATACGGTGCCATGCTCGATAATTATGAGAAGCCACCTATTATTATCACAGCGAATGGTTCGCAAAGCACCGCCATTGGATACACACAGTTGCTGGTAGAATATAAGAACACTATTCAAAGAGTGAAATTTTTGGTGATTGAAGATGTAAGAACACCCTTAATTTTAGGTATTGAATTTTGGAAGAAATTTAACATTGGTACAGAAATATTAAAATTAATTGAAATAAATAGTTTAACCAATAAGAATTTTGTTGAATCAGGTACTCTTAACACTAGAACAGATTTAACAACAGAACAATAAGAACAACTTAATTTAAGAATAGAAAAATTCAAAGGTTTAACTTTGAAAAATACTTTAGAAAAAACTGACCTTGTGCAACATTTTATTAACACAGGCGATCACCCGCCAGTTAGACAGAAATGTCATCAGTTTTCACCTGCGATGCTACAAGTTGTTCATAAGGAAGTTGATCATATGTTAAAAATGGGAGTGATAGAACCCTCTAACTCTCCATGGAATAGACCGTTAGTGATAGTTAAGAAAGCGAACGGAGAACCTAGAGTTTGTCTAGACAGTAGAAAGTTGAACTCCATCACTAAGTTTGACAGCTATCCATTACCCAATATTGATTTTATTCTTAATAGTTTGAGGGGAGCAAAATACATGACCTCCATTGATTTGAAATCAGCCTATTGGCAGATAGAATTAGAAAACTCGTCAAAAGAAAAAACCGCTTTCTCTGTTCCCGGAAAAGGTTTATTCCAATTTAAAAGAATGTGTTTCGGCCTCAGTACAGCGGCTCAAACATTACAAAGGTTGATGGACCGACTGTTCACTGCGGAGTTCCAGAACCCGGATTTAAGTCTATCAGTGTTTACATACCTGGATGACATAGTTTTGGTTACTCGTGGAGAATTTTCGGATCATCTACGCCTACTTGATCGCGTGTATGAGAAATTAAGAGACGCAAAATTGAAGGTTAACATAGAAAAGTCACATTTTTGTAGGGATGAGCTTGACTATCTCGGCTACAAAGTTGATCGTGAAGGTTTAAGAACTAATTCTGAGAAAACTAGAGTGATAGTTAAGTTATCGACACCTAAGTCAACCAAAGAAGTCAAGAGTTTCCTCGGTATGGTAGGTTGGTATCGCCGATTCATTCCAAACTTCTCGACTGTAGCAGCCCCTTTAAATCGTTTAACGAGTAAGAAGCTGAAGAAGTTTGAGTGGAACGACGATGCACAGGGAGCCTTTGACAAATTGAAAGAATGTCTCGTGACGTCACCAGTGCTTTCTTGCCCTGACTTCACGAAAGAATTTTACGTCCAATGTGACGCTACCGATAATGGGATAGGTAGTGTACTAACTCAAGAAGTCAACGGCTCAGAAAAAGTTATAGCTTATGCGTCTAGAAGCCTGACCAAAGCTGAAAAGAATTATTCCGTGACAGAAAAAGAATGTTTAGCTGCCTTGTTCAGCGTAGAGAAATTTAGGTGTTACGTGGAAGGCCACCCTTTCACCATCATCACGGATCACGCATCGTTGCAGTGGCTCCTTAGCATTAAATCACCAAGCGGTAGGCTAGCGAGGTGGGCCATGCGACTCATGCAATATCAGTTTCAAGTCAGACATAGGAAAGGTCACTTACATGTAGTGCCAGACGCGCTCAGCAGGCTTAACGTTGATAACATTTCAGAAACCACTTACCCGTCCGGTGATCCATGGTATGATGGTATTTATAAGAATTGT
Source organism: Ephestia elutella (assembly GCA_018467065.1). Taxonomy (NCBI): domain Eukaryota; kingdom Metazoa; phylum Arthropoda; class Insecta; order Lepidoptera; family Pyralidae; genus Ephestia; species Ephestia elutella. The sequence goes on along the minus strand of CM031567.1, from coordinate 9,160,451 downwards.
CTGGAAGCACCACACCGTTACCCGAAATTCAGAGTGATAGAAGGTAGACTTTTTAAGTTAATTAAAACTAAATATGCTCTAGAACAAGAGACTTCGTGGAAACTGGTGGTGCCTTCAAACAAAAGAAAAGAAGTGATTTCAGAAAACCATGATCAGCCTACTGCAGGTCATTTTGGTATAAATAAAACAGTGAAAAGAATAGCGCTTAGGTATTACCGGCCTAAACTCTTAAAGGAAGTCAAAGAATATGTAAGGAATTGTGACATTTGCTTGGCGAACAAATCTACAAATCGGGCCAGACCAGGTTTGATGGGTCAGCCTAAAAAGGTACATAGGCCATTTCAGACCTTATCGGTAGATATACACGGTCCTTTACCAACTTCTAAGAAACGCAACCAATATGTCCTCGTTGCTGCAGATTATTTTTCCAAGTATGTGTTTCTTTTCCCCATTAGAAAGGCAACTGCCTCGATTATTATTCAGAAATTAGAAGAATATGTTTTCTTAGTGCACGGTGTGCCTAAGACTGTAATATGTGACAATGGTTCGGTCTTCACTTGTAAAGAATTCAGAGGTTTATAGAAAGATACCGTGTACCAAATTTGTTTTATACAGCGGTGTACACACCACAAGTAAACCCTGTAGAACGCGTAAACCGTGTGTTAGGTGACGCGATATCATCATTTCTTAAGGAAAATAATAAAGAATGGGACGTACACTTGCCACATATTCAATCTGCCATGAACAACAGTGTGCATGAGGCCACAGGGTTCACTCCGTATTTCCTAGTTCATGGTAGAGAAATCATATTAGATACAGAACATTATAAACTGACGTCTACTGACGACCAGCAAGAACTGATATTGCCAGAACGTAAAGAATATGCTGACTCTTTGAAAGAGCTGCAAACTATTTTCCTTAAAGTTAAGGAACACTTAAGAAACGCCTATGCGAAAGGCAAGAAGTCTTATGACAAAAGAAAAAGAAATCTAGGTCTTAAGGTAGGCCAAGTAGTTTGGAAAAGGGACTACGTCTTATCCAAGGCAAGTGATAACTTTGCTAGTAAGTTAGCCCCTAGGAACATTAAATGTGTGGTAGAGGAGAAAGTAGGTGATCTTACTTATCGCTTACGTGCCATAAATGGTAAAAAGATAGGTCTAACACACATAAAAGACATTATACATGTCAGTTCCTAAACATAGTTCATAAGTACCTAGCTATACGGTAGGCATAGAATAGAAAGTGAGAACCGAGTGTAAGAGAGTGAGAGAGGGTGAGTGAAACGATGAATGTTAGACTATGGTATGATAGATAAGCCTGAAGGAGAATGTGAAAGGTAGCGAGTCTGTGAACTAAATTTTTGTTTAACCCGGGTGGATCATATCGTTTTGGCTATATTTATTTTATGTAAGTAATTGGGAAAGAAGATAAAGCACTCGCTGTCATTTTGTATTCTGTCCTACAATTAGTTAAGATTTAGTTTAGGATAATATCCTTTCAACACTCGAATGAGTTATAAACGTTTCTCACGTTATGTATTTCCATTAGCAGTTGTGTGTCGCACAAACTGTAAGAAATAGAGAATTTTCTGCAACTGCAGAAGGTACTGTAAGTGCCACCATGAGTTGTTACTGTTTATAGTACACTCACAGAATTTAAGAAGAGTTGTTATTTTAGGATACACTCACACGCTAGAATATAAGAAGAGTTGTCACTGTAAAGTGCACTCACATACACATAAATGACACATTTTATAGGTCATTGAACACTGAAGAATCATAGTAGGTAGAAAGGATGAATATCCTTGTATCTCCTCTTCAGTGGCATTAAGCTGATCCCAAGATTTAGGTCATAGGGCTGAAGAGGGGAATAAAGAAAAGAAAACAGAATAGGCTAAGATACATACGTTTAATTGTAAACTACATTAGTTATATAATAGAATTCCACTGAGACTCAGATGTCATTGGTAACTCTGTTGCTCATTGTTTAATTTTGCATGCTTTTATATCCATTAAGATATTAGAATAGAGTTGTTTGCCGATGGGGTCGTTGTCATTCGTTGGTCGACCTTGTCTCTGAGTATTTTTGTTTTCGTTTCGCGAGTAGTGCCTCGTACCTCAACCCTTCTTCGCTCTTGCCAAGGGGGTATGTTGCGTGTATTATACGCAACCGTGTTAAATTTCACATATACTGCACTTACGTCTGTTGATTCGCACATTCATTACACATAATTGTTTATTTAGCTATTATTTTAACGCTTTTAGTCGTAATTATTCGTCTTCCAAAGCAAACACATCTGTTTGTTTACGTAAAGCCAACTTGTCACTTTGGACGTTTGCCAGTGACGTTCGAGATGACGTTTGGAAATGGTTCCTATACATAGGTGGTGTGTTGCGACGGACGCGTCGGTAGAATGTTTTTTTATTTGCTGATATTTGTAAATAATATAGGTAATTGGCCAAAATTTATAGAATAATGATTTGAGCAAGGATTTTATTAGATTAACTATATTTTTTTCTTCGAGATGAATGCCGCACTCCTATAATTTCGTCTCTGGTCGAAATCTATGTTTGTCTCTGATTTCGTGTCAACGACGAGGTGACGTGTTTAAGATTGCCTCGTAGGAAACGATCAAGAAGATTGATCTGGGTTCCAAGGCGCTCCAGGGCTACTCGCCTAGCCTATTAGAGCCACCATGAGCGGAAGATAAGATGGAGCGGTCATGTGAGTTCATCTCTCTTGTGTTCTGCTAGCCTTGGTATGAATACACGATGTTAATCGCATTCTATATTGTTACAGGACGTGCCGCTCCTAACTCCTAACTTCTAGCTGCTAAGCTTAGGTTTTAAGTTGTTAGTTTACGCTTTATTTTTCAATATTCCACGTTCCACGTGTTATACTTTATTAGTTTACTCGTTTAAACTATTTTTCCTCGTGCTTTGGCACGTAATTTAATGTCGTAACAAGGTTACTTCAAAATAAGTTTCTACTTATAACTTTCTTTCTTTTCGTTGTACATACTGGTTACAATGACCCTGATCCTAAGGGTAATCTCCTTCTTTGGATAAATAACCCCTATTTATCCCAGTAAAACAATAACACTTCATGTAAGCAAAGAGGATTGCCGGCCGCCATTCGATGACAAAACCCCATGGCCAGATGTCTCCAAATCAACAACCCGGGACCACCAGCTGTTCCTACATTACTGGGAATGACGAGGTGATACAATTTACTAGAAGAAAGGAGAGGACCTAAATGGGATTTACCAAGTAATATCCATTTTATAACTAGAACTTAAACTTTAGAATTTATTTTAAGGCAGAGACTTTGCCTAACATGATTTGTTCCTAGTTTTATCACCTAGAGAGGACGCTCTCAACCTTTGTTAAAAGGTAGGTCTTATAACCAATATTAAGAATAAGGACATTTTTCTATGTCATGTGTTTTCATAGGTTATGATAATTAGACTTTAGTCTTAATTAGTTTGTTTTAAGAAACATGTAAGAAAAGAAAGGATTTGTTAAAACATTCCTATAGAAAGAATTAGTAATAAGGAATAAGAATATTTAACTACTAAAAAGTGAGTTTACCAAATATGTATATTTTCCTGTAATATATTTAACTTGATATATAAATAATTAACTTGTTTAATTGATTTCAACTAATAGTTGATGGCGCCCTTTGGTTAGAATAGAAACACAACATAAATCTGGTCCCTTTCTTCAAATGTAACATTCCACAGAGCGACAAGAACCCACCGACCCACTCCGGAGTCTCCTACATAACGCACCACTGAGCTGGCTGTGCGTTTGTCCACCGGTGGCAGGCCGTGTTTTACACGCCTGTTCTATAGTGGGTAATACTATATATGTATTTGTCATAAAATATAGTATCGTTGAGTTAGTATCCCATAACACAAGTCCCGAACTTACTTTGGGGCTAACTCAATCTGTGTGATTTGTCCGTAAATATTTATTTATTTATTTACACAAGGTTCTTTTTTAAATCTTACACACACTGCGCTGCGCAAGCATTTTGCAGCTAGGTGTGCGCTGACTCTTAGGCTCTCAAACCTAGGCGAATTCGCGATTCGCTCGCACCGCAATTTCGAGCGAGAGATACTTATCAACTGCTCTAAGGAGTGAGTGTGACGTACATATACGAATTCCGCGGTGCGGAATCAGTCGTCAATCTGTGGTTTATAATGTTGTTTGAAGAAATTTATGCTGATTTGTCATGTATATAATGTTTTTGTTTATTTAATTCAAATAAAAAAATATATAAGAAAAAGTACTCGATACCCTAAGGTATCGATACTTTAGTTTCGATACTTTTACGAGTACGATACTTTTTTTTCGATACTACTCATGAGTAAAATATCGATACTTTCTATTCGATATCGTGTCCCTAGCACAGACATATAATAATAAAAAAATTTTGAGACGCTGAATCTTAAGCCGTGCGCGGTATGCGGACGGATCTGCATCAGCTTTTTACGATGGGAAATTCTATCCCTTTTGGGAAAAAATACTAGTCATTAAATCAATAAAATTTATTTTAAATTATTAAAAATCACGTGCAATGAATCATTGCAATGATGTTAATGGTTGCTGGCGTCCATTCACTGTCCTGGTACTCGTAGTACGTAAGAGAAATACTCCCCATAACAGTTCTTTTTCTTGAGGTATTATTTTCTGGCATATTTTCCTTGTCCTGAAATAAAATTCACTGTCAGTATTTTTATAAAATGTGCATTTTAATCTTCAAGAAAGAATTCCTGAGATTTTTATAGAATAGGTACTAAATTCGTATATTTGCCTTGATTCGGCCCAGCCATAGTAAACAAAACTGGATCCGTCAAATGATCTATGCTATTTACGAAATTATTAAATTACTTATAGTATTTCTTATGAAATGGTTATAATTAATATTAATACACTACTTTATAAAATAAATAATGATATTGCTGATAAATAGCATTCAAAAGTCTAATAATGGTTATTGTTTCAAAAATAACACAAAATTGTATATTATCATTGGGCACGTCAAAAAAACATGTATTGCTTACCGAAGGAACGATATTCCACGAATATTTTTTTATGAAACACTTCCACATATTGTACACGTTGCATTTTATCATTTCTATTGAGTTTAAAAGCACAAAACAGTAAAAAATAATTTTAAATATTTATGACAACTGTGACAACACAACAAATATGACAGTTAAGGATCATTTCGCATGAAAAATCCGGCTTGGATGATAAATCTTTCAGTGTAGTCACAAAGTAGTTAAAAGGGTACAGAGGGAAAGCTTCATACAAGCGCTTCAAATAAGTACACTACTACAAGCTTGAACGCGCGAGGTGCTTACGCACACACGCACTGTCACGTACAGTGCCAAACCGGTTCAAACCGGCTCGGCGCCACTCGGCGGGGTGCGAAATGACAGGGCTCGCGCAGTCGTGGGTTCGCGCAGCGTTCCTGATTTGTTCCTTTTTCGGCCGTGTCGTTTTGTGTTTAAAATAGTAAACAAAATGGTTAAATCAATATGACACCAGTGTTATCTATGTGAAGTTAAGGAAAAATACTGACACGTATCAGAGTCTATAAAATAGATACTAACATTGTATTTATTTTTCATTATTAAAAAATTGCACTGTTTGCTTAAATAATCATATAAAACATAGAAAAACTGTCCACTGATCGATGCTCCGGGACGCGGCTAGTATAACAATAATTTCGTATCGTAAGTGTCAACAACAATACAAATCAATAGGTAGGTATCTTAAAACGTAGTGATTATATACTCTTTGGGTATCTTTTCCCGCGGATTGACACAGGTAGGTATATGTATAAACATAGTACCTAGCATATCCTAACTAATATTGCGAAAGTGAGTTTATTTGTTGGTTACTTCTTCACGCTTTATCTACTGAACCAATCTTCCTGAAATTTCGCAAATATAGATATAGTTAGATAATAGTACTAAGCAGGACATAGGGCACCTACCTTTCATTCTGAGAAAAAGCACTGTTCCCGTGGGAAATACACGCGGGTGAAGCCGCGGGCAAAAGCTTGTTTTAAATAATACGAGATTTATGTCCCAGATGATTGACTTATATACATAGGTAACTATATAGGTGACTAATTACCCTATTTGTGATTGAATTATCCTAGTATCATAAATGCGAACATATACTTTGTTGGAGTAGGTATACCTACCTATGTTCCGTTTTTTGTGTCTGAGCGGCTAAAAGGATTTCAATAAAAGGTATAGATATAGATTGGATCTTGGAGAAGAATATAGGCACCTTCCTTCCAAAAACGTTTTTGTGATTTTTCAAAAACTACTAATCCAATTTGCATGGAGTTTTCGCTATTCGCCTCGAAATACTCCGTAGTACAACTTAAGTGACTAAGTACAACTTTCAATGTTAAACTGTTTTTCTTTCAATATACTAAAAATAGAAATAATGTTTTTTTTCAATAACCAAGTGACAGCCCTATAAGAATAGGTATGAATTTTGTCGTCTCTTAGGAAGCTTTCCATCTGTATAGTTTTTAGTAATCTGTGGTGTAGTGGTTCGTGTTGCAATACATTGCAATGCTAAGGAAGGAAAGGGACAGAGTTATGTGACAGTCCTTATCATGAACAGGATGCAAATATTGTCAAATATCATCAGTGTGTGTGTGAAATTTGTGTTCCTTCTGCTTATATTTAAAAAAAAATTTTACTTCTGTGGTCCCTAGGTATAATTATCGATAAAAATTCAAAACAACATTTTCGGTTCAATATATAACTGTAAACTAAACTCCATTTATTCTTACCAGTCCTAGCATGTAAGCAATCTTACTATGTCTTTTTATGGTTTTACAACAATATAAATTATAATTTTTTTTTCCCAAAAAAATGAACCGACTTCCATTGTAAAACTTAAAATCATGAAATAACTTAATAGGCAGATTAATCAAAAAGAAAAATGTATTGGCATGCTACCTACTGATTGAGGTGAAGTCGGTGCCAAGTGCAAGGAGTAAGGATATTAGGCATTTTAATTATACATGACTCTAATGTTAATATAGATTATTTAATTTTTAATTTGGCACCGACTTCACCTCAATCAGTAGGTAGCATGCCAATACATTTTTCTTTTTGATTAATCTGCCTATTAAGTTATTTCATGATTTTAAGTTTTACAATGGAAGTCGGTTCATTTTTTTGGGAAAAAAAAATTATTTTATCATTTTTAGTGCAATTTTGTTGTCATGAAAACTTAAACTTATTTTTTCACTGGCCAAAATTTAAGAAATCGAAACGTTTTATGTCAGTTTGATTTGAAATGTCAGAACTTGTCAGAATTCCACGGAATTTTTGGCACATAAATAGACCAAGAGTCCGCGACGACCAACCTTCCTTATTTTAAAAATGCTGAATGTTTTTCTATTTACGTGTAAAAAAGATTAGCGACTACGCATGAAGTTTGAATCTTAGTTGCTTATGCAGGTAATATGGATAGCAAAAGCACAGGGCGGGCGCTTCATAGAAACGGCGCGTCAAATATGCCTACTACTACTACAAATGAAACTGTATATCCGTGAACACGTCAGTAACACGTCAATGTGTGCGTTTTCATAGTCGAACGTCACACAGTTACACAAGAACTTGGGAGAAGTGCGGAAGGAGCGGGGGGGTGCCATATTGCGGGAGGGGCAGGAAGTTTCCTTTCTGTACGTAGTACTAATATTAATTCTGTGGCAAAAGTGAATTTTATAGGTCGAAAGCACCTTTGGGGACCTCTCAAAGTATTATTAAATTCAGCTATAATAATAAAACAAACATAACTATAATTTAGTAAAGTTACAGTGTCTGGCAGGGGTTTGTATCTGCACCAATGGCTTGGCAATGGATGGCATGATTTCTCATATTACTCGGAATAAAACCTTAATAACCACAGGGTAATTTTTATCCTAGCTCAGGCACCATTTATCTTTGTATTTCTTTATTTGTGTGTGTCCATGCTGTATAAAATTACCATTTGAGAGAACTGAATAAAGATTTATTATTATTATTTATTAAAAAAACTTTTACTTTAAGGAAATTAAGCTACCACTTTAAATATGATTGCAACAAATTATCTGCCTAAGCAATCATGATCCAACTTTTATAGTCGCTAATCTCTATTTCTGTGTTGGGGACATGCATAGAGAATCTTGAGTTTTCATAAAATAACGAAGGGCATGCTGTCGCGGGCTTTTGCTCTATAATCCAATGTTTGAATTTTTATATTTTGTTAGGTATCTTTGAAATTACCGAACAGATTCTGACGTGGTTAAAATGGGACCAACTTGGGAATAAACTATTTCGAATAAAATAATAATTTCGGAAATCATTCCACTATAGGCGGAGAAATCGGCGAACATACATAAAAAAAAAACATACATACATCGAAACATATAACCTCCTCCTTTTTTGGGAAGTCGGTTGAAAATAGACTTTTTAGGAAATTACTTTCGTGGTTAATAAATGTTTTACTTTAGAACGTTTAGGTTTGAACTTATATTTGATTTATTTTCAACAAAATTCAACAAAAAGCACCGTGAAGATTGTTTACATGATAGGACTGGTAAGAATAAATGGATTTCGTTCGAAACTTAGAAAAGGTTCAATTATCGTCAAGTACATTTTGCAAACAATATTTTTCTTAGCTAAATACATACTTCTCTTCGATTTCAGAATCACCACTCATCGGCAACGACGCCACACGTGGCTTAAAATAATTAAAAATGCAACTTGGATAATGCAACCAAATGAAGGATTTCGTATATGTAGTCGACACTTCGACAACAACGACTTTTACATTCCTGGTGGCAAGATACGATTAAGAAAATCCGCTATACCAACTAAGTTTGTAACTATTTATTATCATTTACTATGTGGGGACGCCAGCGCGAGCACCAGACGGGTGATCAGTCCACTTATGCTGGGACCATTTCACCCAATTCCCCGAGACCCGTATAGGGTTTTGAGTTACCTGGTAACTCACGTTGGTGGCGACCCATTGAATCTACCTGTTACTTTGCAGAATTTTAACATCTGCCCTATTGTAATGTTGCTCAGATCATCCTCAGATAGGACGTCTGAGCTAGTGATGTACAAGGCTCGAGGCGTCGAGTTCTAATTTTGAAGGCTCAAGGCATTTTGGCAGGACTCGGTGAGCTCGGAGGCTTATAAACCCGAGCCTAGCCGAGACGCGAGCTCTCCGAGCTAAGTCTTAAGGCTTCAAAAGAGTTCGAGCCTTAAAAAGACCTCGAACCTATAAAAGAGCTCGAGTCCTCAAACAAGCTCGTGTCTTAAAATTAACGTGAGCCTCAACGAAGATTCAAGTTCTTAAAGACTGTTTACAGTAGACTGTAGGGCTTCTGGCTAAATAAACCTCGGAGCGTAACATTAGAGCTTGAGTCTTTTTCTGCAACCGAGTCAGTTTCTGGGCCCAAGTTTTCCTTTGATCTCTTGTCTTTTGTTCAAACGACTGCTAATCGATTAGTAGGTCACGGAGGGGGTCACGACTAAAAGTTTTGAAATTAATAGTAATGTGCAAGGATAATTAGGTGTTTAGGAATGAAACTACGGTTACACAATTAACATAGAAATCAGCTTTATTTACAAATAATATAAATCATCGTTAGATTATCTTTTATTATAATAAAATTCTTTATTTTATATCGTCAAGAAAGGAAAGCCACGACGCGAGACACATGGAAGCTTGAATCGACTTATTACCGAGGCCATTTATTTTCTTTGATATTAAATCTCCTGATTTGGAAAAAGACTGTTCGCTTGGTACACTTGTAGTCGAACTGCTAGTGCTAGTACTGTACAAAGCTCGAAGTGTCAAATTTTTTTTCAGGCAGATTGACAGGACTTGATAAGCTCGGTAGGCTCGTAGACCCGAGCCTAGACGAGACGCGAGTTCTCTGAGCCACGTCTCGAGGCTTCAAAGAGTTCGAGTCCCCATACATAGAACTCAAAAAAGTGATTGTTTTATTTAGATCTCAAAAAGATTAGTTTAACCCAGCTGGGCAAAAAAAGTAAATACTGGACAAATATGGAGGAGAAAAAGATTAGTGCTATAGAAAGACTCGAACTGTGAGAAAGCTTCGAGATCGATTGAGCCTTCAAAAAGGCTCGAGCCTTGAATAGGTTCGAGCTCTAAAAACGACTTCCAAGTCGTCGAGCGTCACATAAACGAAGCGAGCCCTGTAAACGACACCGAGCTCTGGATAAAAGGACTCGGAAGCCTCGAGCCTTGTTCATCACTAGTCTGAGCCCAATATTTCTCTCCTTGCAGCGGCAAATGCAGGACATTCTGCTACTAAATGAAAGCTAGTTTCCTCTTCTTCCAGGCAGCTGGGACAAATGGGATCGTCCATTTGCTTAATCACTGTCAAGTGCCTGTTCAGTTGACAGTGTCCTGTGAGGATTCCTATAATGATTCTAATGTTCTTCCTGCTCAATTTGAGCAGGTGTTTTGATTTCTTTTGGTCTACTGCTTTGATGAAGATTTTAGATTGTCTTAGACTTCTAGTTCTTCTCCATCTTCTATTGGATTCTACTTTCATTCTATGCTTGATGACGCCTTTAGTTATCCCATAGGCTATGGGAAGTCTGGGTTCAGGTCCCACGAAGGTTTCATCTGCTCCCTTCCTAGCAAGTTCGTCTTCTCTTTCATTGCCAGTTATGCCTCTGTGACCTGGAACCCAGGCCACAGTGACCGCAGTATTGTTGGCCAGCCTGTTCAGAGCATCCTTGCATTCTTTAACTAATGCCGATGTTGTTTCTTCTTTATCTAGTGCTTTTAGCGCTGCTTGACTGTCACTGTATATGATGACTTTTTCCGTATTGTCGGGCCATTCGCTTATAGTGTTCACACACTCCAGGATTGCGTTTATTTCTCCTTGGAACACGCTAGCATATTTACCCAATTTTACGGTTCTTTCATATTCTGTGCCGTCCTGATGTATGATCAGTATACCGGAGCCAGATAGCTTTGTAGATTCTTTCCTGGAGCCATCAGTGAAACAGGTTGTTGCGACAATGCCCGCCTCATCTGCGACTTTCCAGTCTTCTCTGGTACCTATGTGTATCTTGTACTTTTTGTCAAAGATCCTTGCTTTCCTGATGAGATCATTATTTGCTAGGATCATTGACAGGTTACCTATATATTCGCGTTCTATTTCCACGTGACCTTTGTCTGTGTGTATCCCTTTCCAGAGTTTATGGCTTTTTAGTCGAAACCATTGCTCTGTTGCCCTCCTTTTTATTTCTATGTCCAATGGATTTAGACCGAGGGCCATTTCTAGTGACGCCGTCGGGGTTGATTTCATCACCCCCGATACCATCAGTCCAGCCAGTCTTTGGACCTTGTCTAGTTCCCTTTTGTTGGTACTTTGAGCAGCTTTATGCCACCACACTATGGCACCGTGAAGAATTCTTGGCATTATTATTGCCTTGTATACCCATATGAATATTTCGGGTTTCATTCCCCAGGTTCTTCCTATCGCTCTTCGGCACTGCATCATGGCCACTTTCGCTTTTGCGCAAGTGTCCACGATTTGAGTCTTGAAGGTAAGTGTGTCGTCTATGATAACACCCAGATACTTGATTTCTCTTACCATCTCTAGATTGGTGTTATTGATTTGGATAGGAGCAGGTAACGACTTGTTCCTTTTGGTGGTAAATAAAACGAGCTTGGTTTTATTTGGATTCAAGTTTAGTCCCTTGCTCCTACACCATTCTAGGGTTACTTTTAATCCTCTATTCATAATATCTCTTATGACACTAAGAACTTTTCCTGATACTAGAAGTGCACCGTCGTCTGAATATACTTGTGTGTATATGTGTAGTTTGTTCAGTTTTTGGATAAGTTCATCTATAAGCAGACACCACAGGAGGGGTGAAAGACAACCACCTTGTGGGAAACCCCTCTTTGCTCTTATTGTATGTGTGGTGTTTGCTAGCTCTGCAGTGATTGATCTATGTTTCAGCATGTTTTTTATCCATCCTGAAATCTGTTTGTCTATACCCTCTCGTTCAAGAGCTTGTTCTATTGATTCCGGGGTTGCTTTATCGAATGCTCCTTCCACATCGAAGAAACACCCAAGGGCATATTCCGATTCGCTAATTGATCTCTGAATCCTTGTCACTATGCTATGGAGGCCAGTCTCTGTAGATAGAAGTTATATTTTAGTGTGAAATAAGTGTTCATTATATAAGAAAGTTAATATACAAACAAAGATAAGACAATAATTTACCTAGTTTTCTAATTTGCATACGTTTGTGGACTAAATATTGGCATAAATCAGTTAAAATTAACCTGCATTCGAGCATTCTAGTTCAAAGTGACTCATCATTATTGCGCATAAAAACTCACAGTGCGAACTCGTCGTGACAAAAGAGTGATGTATATAGAAACACCACATCTATAAGCTACCATCAAGCACATATACGTCGAACATTAAATTGAAATATTTCGCCGCTTGAGCTTAACGAGGCGCAGCCTTGTGGATAAGGCACTCGAGTCTCTCTTTATAAGGCGGACGATTGGCCTGAGTTCGAATCCTGCATGTTCCCAGTATATTTTAATTAATTTATTTTTTTCTTCCATCATATTAATTTTTTATTACTATTTTATTCTCGGCGTTTTTTTTTTTTTCTCGCCACATTCTAATAATATTAAAGATTCCAACTCGTTGTGTGTTACAACGTTTAAAGGAGTTTTTTCAATTTAAAATTACAATTTATTTTCTTTGTTGACAACATTCAACAAAATGTCCAAATCACTTAATTGGGGCTGCTGTTCTGATAGTAATGAGGATCAGAATTACGTCAAGTGCACTCACTGTAACTTCGTATTCCACTACGCATGTCTTCCAATGGAACCTGGAAATACCTCGGAATGGAAATGTCCTAATTGTTCCGGTAAAAAGCGTAACCAAGATGATACTCCCGTTCGGGGCACTTCTGCTAGGAGTGCTCCCATAGCATATCGCGAAGAAAACTGCTCAAAACGCTCTGCGAAACGACAGGCCGTGTCATCTCCACAAGCAGAAAACTGTTCGGCAGATCTAGACGACAGAATCAGTAAGATAGTGAGAACCGTTTTTCAGGAGGAACTTGAAAATATTGTTGATCAAATAAGTAGCAATGTCAGTAAAGCGATTCAATCAGAAATAAAAGTTTTACGATCAGAAGTATCGGAAATGAAAAATTCTATGTCGTTTCTGAATGATAAATATGAGGAATTCAAATCTGAACAAACTTCAACAATAAAATCTATGGAGAATCTGAAAGTCGATAATGTTAACATGATGAGCGCTATAAATACACTTACCCACAGAGTTAACATATTAGAGCAGCAGGCTAGAGCTTGCAACATAGAAATACAATGTGTTCCAGAAAAAAGGACAGAGGACGTACACTCCTTAGTAGCGTCGATATCTAAGGTTATAAAATGCCACATTTCACCTGACGACATTGTAAAATGCACTCGAGTCGCAAAGTTGAAACCTGATAACTCACGCCCTCGTTCTATCGTGTTACAAATGAGCTCAACAAAAGTGCGCGATCAATTCTTAGCAGCTGCATTTGCCTATAACAAACTGAAGAATAAAAATGAAGACAAGCTGAACACGACTGATATTGGAATACCAGGAGGAAAAAGTCCAATTTTTGTATCGGAACATCTAGCACCAGTTATAAAGCCCTACATGCAGCGGCTAGATCCAGGGCAAAGGAAAAAAAATACAAATTTGTCTGGGTCAGAAATGGAAAAATTTTCGTCCGTAAGGATGAGCAGTCAACCTATCTACTTGACAAAATTATATAGTTTGTTTTTTTTTTCCTTTTTACTAATTTAGGCATGTTATTGATTATTATGCAATAAAATTCAGTTCTATAAATATATATTACCAGAATTCAGGCGGGCTACGTACAAAGGTTGTCGATTTTTACCGTAACGTAATTAATAGTAATTATGATATCATTGTCATAACCGAGACATGGTTAATTTCCGATATTGCTGATACTGAATTATTCGATAGGAGATATACTGTTCACAGGAGGGATAGAGATCTTAGTAAAACTAGTAAAAAGGATGGGGGAGGGGTGTTGATAGCTGTACGAAAATCATTTAATTCAATTCGCATGCTCGAGTGGGAAAGCAACATCGAAAATCTTTGGATAACTTTCGAATTAAAAACTGACAAAAGTTGTGATAAATATGCATTATGTGCTGTATATCTCCCCCCTCCGGTGACCAGGATAGCAGTGGATGCATTTGTAGATAATAGCAGTGCCGTGTTTGAAATTTGTGATTTACCTAAGTTTATAATTGGAGATTTCAATATGAGTTGCATTGACTGGAATCGCGTTAGAGAACCTACTTATATATTGCCTGGCAAACCTCAGTGTTTTGTTGATTTTCTTTCTGTTAATAACCTACATCAATATAATCATATAACTAACTCATACGGTAAAATATTGGATTTGGTGTGTGGTGACGTTGATAAAGTTGAAGTTCTGACTGCAGATAAAATTTTAAGTAAGGTTCATCTTAAACACCCTCCTTTACTTATTAATGTACCACTTACGGAAACACTAACTCTGGAAACTAATACTAATAACAAAATGTTAAATTTTTACAAAGCGAATTATGAAATTATAAATGGTTTAATTAACGAAGTGGATTGGACATCCACATTATCAAATTTTACGAATGTAAATGACATGGTCAATTATTTTTATGAAATAATTAATGAAATTGTTGACTCACACGTACCGCAGTTGAGAGAATTACCGGATAAGTTTCCACCTTGGTTTTCACGTAAATTGATCAAGAGAATAAAAGAAAAGGAGAATATTAGAAGAAGGTACAAAAAATATAGCAACCCTAGAGATGAAATTGAACTAAAGCTGCTAAAAAAACGTTGTCATAAACTTTCCTTGGACTGTTACAATACATACATTGAAAATATGGAGGCAAATATTAATAAAAATCCGAAACACTTTTGGTCATACATTAAATCTAAAAGAAGGAACGTTAGTAATTACCCTTCCACGATGTTTCATAATAATGTACAATCTAGTAATGGCAATGAGGTTTGTGATATGTTTGCTTCTTATTTTTCTTCTGTTTATTTAGATAATTCGACTAACACAACTGACCGTAGTAACGTCCAGTATCCTGATTACACTTCGGAGACTTTCTCTCTACTTCAAATATCTCATGAAGACCTACTCAAGAAACTGAAAACATTGGATATTAGCAAGGGTGCGGGTCCGGATGGCATCCCTCCATTTTTTATAAAAAACTGTGCAAATAGTCTGGTCAAACCCTTACTTATTATCTTCAATAAGTCGTTAAGTTCAGGCGTTTTTCCTGATCTCTGGAAGGTTGCAAAGATTGTGCCTGTACATAAGGGGGATGACAAATCCAACGTCAAAAACTATCGCCCTATATCCATACTCAGCATTTTTGGTAAAATTCTTGAATCTTTTGTCAGCGTTGCTACTCAAAATCATTTTAAACAATATTTGACTGATCATCAGCATGGGTTTGTGCAGGCAAGATCGACTGTGACAAATCTTGCTAGCTTTATGGAAGTGATTATGAAAACGGTTGATGAAGGAAATCAGGGTCACGTTATATATACGGACTTCAGCAAGGCGTTTGATTCTGTTCCGCACGATGCCTTGATAGTAAAGCTCTCTAAGTATGGATTTAATGGTTCTATTTTAAATTGGCTGCGATCATATCTCATGAATAGATATTTTTTTGTAGTTGTTAATGGGTTTGAATCGCAGCAACATTCTATTTTATCTGGAGTCCCTCAAGGCTCACATCTTGGCCCTATATTGTTCAATATGTTTTTAAATGATATTCCAGAATGTTTTATTCACTCCATACCTTTTTTGTATGCAGACGATTTAAAAATTTTCAAAGCCGTCAACTCGATTGCTGATGCAGAAGCCTTACAAGGTGATTTACATAATTTTGAAGCATGGTGTCAGGTTAATGGTATGCATCTCAACCCTAATAAATGTGTGCACATCAATTTCACGCGAAGGACGAGCAATAAAATGGGATACAAATACAAAATAAATGTTTCCGTGTTAACTGAAGTGGAAACAATTAGGGACCTGGGAATTTTGCTAGATAACAAATTGACTTTTCTACCTCACATACAAAACGTAATTGGTAAAGCATCGAAGACACTGGGATTTGTTCTCCGTAATATTAAAGAATTCAAAAATAGACAAACTAAAATTGCGCTCTATAACTGTTTGGTTCGAAGTATCTTGGAATATGGCTGTGTGGTGTGGCGACCTCATTATGCAACGCATATGCTGAGGATCGAGAGAATACAAAAGCGTTTTTTGTATCATCTTGCTTTTTCAGAGGGTAAGGCTAAAATAATTAAGTCATACGAAGATAGGCTAAGTAGATATAAAATGATAACACTTGAAAAGCGTCGTGATCTTTTGGACTTAACATTTTTTATCAAATTAATTTCTAATAAAATTGACTGTTCGCAACTTTTAAGTCAAATAAATTTTAAAGTTCCTTATCATTACCCTCGGAAAGAAATAAGGGCGCTTTTTTGTTCTCCTTGGCGTAGAACCAAGATGGGTCGCAACTCGCCGATTCCACGTCTGTGCAACCTCTATAATAAGCACAGCAATGAAATTGATGTCACTGATAATATTTATAAAATTCGTAAATGTTTCTCCTAATTATATGTTTATATTTTTGTGTTCTTCTGTTTGTATTGTTTTCCAAAAAAAAATGTTTTATTAACCTTTGGAAACTTTGTGTTAAAAATTATCTTAAAATCTCTTCGATTAAGTGATATAATGCATGCTGTGTTTATCTGTAAAAGACTGTGCAATTAGAATTTAAGTTTATCAAGTTTATATTTTACATGTATTGTTGTAATAGTTGTAGATGAACCTAATAAACAAAATAAAAAAAAAAAAAAAAATAGATTTGCCCTCCATATATGCATGTTGATTTCCATGTAGTGGATTTGAGGTCTTTTCTATTTCAGTTCTTATTTGTTTGTCTAAGATTTTCTCTATTGTCTTTAACATAAAGGAGGAAAGGCTTAAGCACCTGAAAGATTTCATCTCTTGGTACGAGCTTTTTCCCGACTTTGGAATGAAGACTGCTCTTACCTCTCTCCAACATTTTGGTATGTAGTTGGTACCGATACTGCTTGAAAACAGTTTCAGTAGGTCTTCTATAATATACTTCAATGCTATTTGGAGCATTTTCGGGATAATCCCGTCCGGCCCAGGTGATTTGTAGGGTTGGAAGGACTCCACACTCCATTCTATCCATTCTTTTGTTATGACCGCTGTGGCACCTCCGGAGTAGGTCACCGTGGTCATTTCTTCATCGACGAAGTCCACGCATTCAGGAAAATGCGTGTTCATCATGTTCTCTAAGATTTCTTTTGGGTTAGTGATTAGAACTTTATCCTTCCTAATGCTACCTAGTTGGCTGCTTCTATCCTTGGTGAGTACTTTCACCAGTCTTGCTGCTTCAGGGTAGCTGGAGATTTCCCCACTATATGCTTTCCAGCTTCCCCTGTCTTCTTTACGACAGTCATATTTAAAATTGTTTCTATCTTGTCTATACCTCTTCCAGCTCGCATTGTCATCCTTATTCTTTAGGGCAACTCTGAGAGCTCGTTTGGTTCTTTTCCTGGCTTTTTGCAGTGACTTGTTCCACCATGGTTGTCCCTTGCCTGGTTTAATCACCGTCAATGGACAAGCCTTGTGGAATGCCTCTTTCAGGGCATTATTAAGTCTTTCAGCTTCTTTGTCTAGATCTTCTTTGCTTCCGAGAGCCAATATTTGAAACCCACTCAATTACTTAGTTTTAATTTTACTATTTAACTCGGTCTAGACTAACATAGAATAAGACTTACTAACATAATATGGATCTAGTTATCTGAAAATAAAAGATTTTTATTTTTATTTTATTTATTTATTTTTTATTTCCCCCGGGACCCATTTTTTCATTTCGTTTTCGAAGATGTCCCAGTTCGTTTTCCTGGCATTCCTTATTGTAACACTATCACATACACAGTCTATATTGAACGTTATTCGACGATGGTCCGAAAAAGCGTCGGATTCATCGACTGTCCAATTCTTGACAAAGGTACTAATTTCGCGTGTCGATATGGTGATGTCAAGCACCTCCTCGCGTGCGCGTGTGACAAAAGTGGCCACATTACCTATATTTAAAATTTCTAGATCAGAGGCAACAATAAAATTCAAAAGCAGATCTCCCTTCTTGTTGCAGTCCGTGCTGCCCCAGGCCAAATGGTGGGCGTTGGCATCAAGGCCTACAACAATCTGGGTGTCCTTACCTTTGTACATCCTTATCACCTCTTCTAGCTCCTGGGATGGCGGTTTGTAATCGGTCTCACTGGGTAAGTAAGCCGAAGCAAGCGCCACTCTTGATTTCTTGTTCTTCTCCCTTTCCACAGTAATTTCCACTGTAACAAGGTCTCTGTAACATAGAGTTTCTATTAGTCCTAGCGATCTGACCCTGTTACTTGCAAAAATGCACGTCCGGGGGGTTGCTCACCATCGTTGTGATAGAAGAGTTTCCCTCCCAGGGAGCCGAGGCCAACCACACGTTTGTTGGCCACGTATGGCTCTTGTATCAGGGCGATGTCTATACCCTTCTCAGCCACATACCGGTTAAGTTCTGTCATAGCCTCTCGGCAGTGGTGAAGGTTTACTTGAAGAATTTTTAAAGTGTTTGTGTGTTTTTTATTTATGGTGTGACCCATTGTGTAATGTGTGTGTGTGTGTGTGTTAGAAGAACACACACCAAAAAAAAAATGCTATGTCCCGTTCTAATTAGACTCGGGGTCGTCTAGCAGATCCTCCTCCAGTATACGGGACTCCTCGAAGTCCATATCAAGAGGAGGCAGCTGCCGCGACTCCCGGTCTTCATTAGGACGGGAACTTTGTGGCGTATGGCTGACAATCGCCTGGTCAGGCTTTCGACCGCTTCCTGGGACCGCCTTATAGGTACCCATCAGCTAGTCAGATCCTTTACCGGCAATCGGCTGCCTGCCACCGCAACTGCAGGAGCACGAGTGCTCGTCCGTCTGTACGTCTATGTCTCTGGCTTTCAGTCCAGATCCTTCTTTTGCCGGAGGGGCACTCTCCTTCGATGTGCTTGCCCTAGCCGAGGACTTTATAAGTCGCACCTGAACCTGTGTGGCCTGGAAATTTAGCCACACATGGTCCTTAACGATGTCCGGAGGTATCCCGACCACCAGTCGCGTGCCCAGGGCAAAACGCTCCTTGTGGATCAGGGACCACTCCGGAATCATCAGGTGCTCCTTATAATCGTTCTGACCCACTAGCAATTCGAGTGGGTCAGACGGAATCTCGTCCTCTTGGCCGGGCAACCAAATCGAAGCCCTTTCTCTGTCCAGAGGACTTACTTTAAGACAGACCTCGCCGAGCCTGCCAAAGTCTAGGCCCAGGAGCCAGCCCTTCGCCTCCTCGGTCATGGGTGTCACAAGGAAGAACCCTTCCGACACCAAGCCCGAGGTGGCGAACGCCAGCTTCCGGCCCCCGACCTTGGCACGCACCGCGGTCTGTATATGCTCCGTCAGTTTCTTCCTGATGGAGGACGCCTCCGCCTCTTCAAGCGAAACCCCGTCGCTTCGGTGTATCATCACGGCGAGATCACTCTGTTCCTTAGCGGAGCAGCGTGGTCCCTCGGTTCGGTCGTTTCGCCGGAAGTTGCTGGGACGGTCCTTCATCCGGGTCTGTGCCTTGGCGCTTCAGCTTGCGCGAGCTACTGCCTTCCGCGACAACCTCAAGGCTCGGGGCCGAGGTAGTCGGTCGCTTGTTGGCCGCTGCGTGAGCTTCCGCGTTTCTCTTTTTTTATTTTCCTCATCTTTGACCGAGATAACCTCTCCTTGCCTCCCCGATCCTTCTCCGGTAATACCGGAGCGGATAGCCTGGCTGAGGGTGGTCCTCTGCGGTCTCTTTCCTCTCGTAGAGAGAGTTTCTCAACGGACGTCTGTAGCGTTTCCGATACAGTCCGTCCTTTTTTGGACACTTTGGTCCAACCTTCTTCTTCTTCTTCTTCATTCGGCGAAACTTTGCCCCCCCCAGAATACGAGGGGCAGCCCGCAGCCTCTATGCGTCCACCACTGGGTCGCGCAGATTCTACGGGGAGGGATTCTCCAGCGGACAAGTCGACGCCGGTACCCTCCTGGGGCAGTTCTCTTTTAGGTTCCGCTTCCATTTTTCTTGGGTCGCCCCTAGCAGAGGGTGATTTTGTAGGAGTGCTACAGAGCAAACTTACGCCATCATCGACTGGATACGCCGGCGTCCTGCTATCCCGACACCGCCGACCTCCAGCGACCTAGTACCAGAATATGTCCGGGTAGCCCGCTGGAGGGGTTTGGTTTGATTGCAGAGTGACCTTCTCTGGCATGCATGGTTGGGGACCGCTTATTTTCCCTTCCGCTAGGGATTATTCACGGCTAGCCATTAATATCTAATGGCCGTTCACTATCCACCACCTGTGACCCCTCTGGTAGCCTGCAGCCCGGCCCCAGAAAAGATTGTAACTAACTTTCATGCCCTAATTTAAAGGGTGGGGGGTAGTATATCACTACAATTATATGCTGAGAATTTTGTTTATCTGGTTTATTCCAAACCCTAGTTATGAGGGTTCAAAAAAATTACGAAGCGCTTCGAGAAAAGGCAGATAGTGCTCTTGAGCTTCATTTGGCTTCTCTTGGATGACTTTTATATCGACTTATATTTTATTTGCTCTTCGAAAACATTGCAATTTTAAAAGAGCAGTCCGTTGAGACTATATTATGCAATTACCATTACT